>LT855414.1:3137457-3183363 GCA_900184765.1 Hymenoscyphus fraxineus | reverse complement strand
ATATATATATATATATATATTTATATATTTAAGCCCCCCTAGTATAAAGTACTTGTTTTTCGTGCTTTTAACGGCACTTACTAAATTGTTCGGATTATTTAGCTAGAGGTCTAATAGACTCCTTTGAGTAAATAAGACTTTATATAGCTAAAAGCTTGTACTAAAAATAGCTTCTCTTATACAAGAATAAGAGATTCCCCTACGTAATAAAGGCACTAATTTTCACCCTCTCCGAGGACGGCTTCTTAGAAAATAGTCTAATATTAGTCTTATATAATATTAACTTAATAATAATAAAGACAGCTACTCCTATATAATTCAACACGAATATACGCTAATATAAGTGCAATTATAAGTATAGGCACCTTAGTATAAGAAGATAACTATAATACCCGCTGTAGGATAACGTAATTATTAAATTATAGTCGTAGGCTAGTGTAAATATAGTATAATAAGGTTTGTATACAAATTATTTATAAGTACTCTATAGGTTATTCTCTCCCTATAGTTCCTGTCTTAGGGACGCAGGCCTCGGGTCTTTACTATATAAGTTAAGCTAGGGTTTAGCCCTAGACCTACTTTTATAGTAGCGTCGGTACGCTACTAGAAGTCGAAAAAGTGGTAGTACTAAAAGCGATTCAGGGGTATTCGCTTAATAGCGTGGTGCTAAAAGTGTGTTTTTAGCTGACCTAGGTGACAGGAGTGAACTCGTACCAAACCAAATAAGTGATGTACAAAGTGTATAACTTTCAGTAGGATAAAAATGAACCTGTTCGACGAACAGTATAGATTTATATGGTAGGCTAATCTTCAGGATTTCGACGATTCCAGGAGCGATACTCCCGGGCTCATAACCTGTAGGAGGTCTACAGGTAGATCAAAGTGAAGGGTGGAATACGTTAATATAATTAGATAATAAGGTGAAGATGTCGGTAGTAAGAGTACTGTCGAAGGTGAAAAAATGACTTAATTATTCTAAGTACAGAGGTATACGGAGTATATATAGACAGGAGCCATATTTCCTAATTTAGCTAGTACGAGAGTATAAGCGAGTACGGGACTGTATACGAGCTAATTACCGACATATAGTACCTAATTTAGGCCGTAAATGCCTCAATATAGTGCTAATATATCGAATAAAGTGCTAATATATCGCATAAATGCCGCATTATATTAGGTAATTTCGTGGTATAAACAGTCCGAAATAACCACCGAAATACGAACAACAAATAAATAAGCTGACGTATTAGCTGACGTATTAGTTATTTCCGACAACCTTTTTAATAATTATATTCCTACCCTTGATTTACCCTAAGATCCTCCCTAAAATAGGCCTAAAATATTAATATTATTACTTTTAAGACAATAAATTATTAGTATCGTAGGAGTATATATCGGCGATATATCGCGATAATCTAATAAATATCGTTATCGTACCCAAGTCTGGTATAAAAGTCGATAGATATATAATAAAACAAAAAAGACTTTTATACTAGCTAAATAGTAGTATAATTGTTTTATTATAATAGTATAATTTGTATGTAAATTAGGAAACTTTTATATAAGTCCTTGGGGTCCTCTAGACTGTACAAATCATAGATTTTTATGGCCCTAATTTGCATGGAGAGATTTGCGTAGCCAAACATGCTCTTAATAAGCAAGAAAGATTTGCAAGTAAATAGTCAGTTCAGTACGTACCACTTTCTCCCTTCCAGACACTTACACATGCAAAGCTGACGAAGCGATACTAGCCGCGTCTTGACGGGTTGGGGGCCGTTACACTTATCAGCATCACACCAGGCAGACAGCCTCACGAATTGCCATTGATCTGCCATCATTCGGCTCTGGAAGGGAAAACACATCCAATCATATGTCCAGAGCTTGCAGAAGTCATGCAAGTAAGACTCACTCGGTATCCAACAAATGACCGAGTAATTTAGTTTCTGAATCCAGGCAGTTCCGTTTACTTTAAAACCATCACCCCCCTACTTGGCTAGAGTAGCAATCATCGAAAACTTCACTAAATGGAGACCAGTAAAAGCGAAGACGCAATCAAAGATGTTCCTCCAATTCCTGAATGGTTTCTGGCAAATTGTATGAAGACTTCGGATGAATTGGCGAAGCTGGAGATAAGAATTGTCTTCAGAGATGGACTCCTGGATGGGAAGGCAACAGATATAACGACGACGGACAAATACGAAGTGCTTTCTTGCATGTATCAAGACTTGAAAGATTTGGTGTCTTCTTCATCTGATGCTGACCCTGAAGAAAAGGATGTTCCAAATAGCACCTCACCGCCAAAGCAAGCTCGATTTACCAATGATGGGGTTGTTTTGAGGCTTCCTGGGGATAACGGAAAGGCCCCGGGATTTATGTTGGCTATAATCGAGCACTTCGCTCGAGAAGTTGGAGCGAATATGGTGAAATTGAGCCTTCATGATATCGAGGCTTTGGGGGATTACCTTTCGGAACATCAGCAAAAGAATCCCAAGGTGGTAGTCATTCCAAATGAGCCCGAAGACCAGAAACCAGCAGCAAACGGCGAACCACAAGATCATTCTGAAACGAAAAGCACTACAGCCGAGCAAAAAGACGATGACGACTCTATGGAAAAGAGGGAAATTGAGGATGAATCTCGTCATGCCAACCCATCTCGTGATGAGATTTCCGGTAACACCAAAGAGCTGGGTCAGATTTCCCCGCCGGACTCTTCTACAACAGGCGATTCTGATGCTGGCCTTCCAACCCCGCCAACTCCCAAAGCAGAGACTTCAAGTACCGACAGCGAATCTGACGAGTCTTCAAAGAAAAATTGCAAATCACGCAAGAAACTCAGGCCGCGCAGAAAGTCTAAGAAAGATGGCTCAAAAACCGTCGTTCTCAAGAAGTCCCCCAAGCACAAATCTAAAGCAAAAAAAGACAGTTCTGAAGATGATGAGACTGATGACGATGAGACATCAACCACGAGCGGATCTTCATCGAGCAGTCTGTCAGATGATGACATAGTGGTTGTTGACCAGCCATCTATAGATTTCTACCGCCAGATCATTTCGCATTTTGACGGAAAGGAAATAGGAGAACAGAATGAAGCATGCAATCCCGCACAACAGAAGTCCACACTTGTGATTGCCATTCTGGAGATTTTTGAAGTAGCTAATAGATTTCCACAAACTCTCCGTCATATCCGGTCTTGTATCTGGAGTCTTCATGGCCAGCATAATGTTCTTATCATTGCAACCGATCAGGGGTACGGCTCGATATGCTCTGGTCCTCCTCCACCTCCACCTGGTCCACCACCTCTTTCCGCATTCCATATGCCTCCACCGCCTCCACCACGGCCACAACCTCCGACAACCCCTCCTCCCTGGCGAGATACCAGGACTCTGAGGTCATTCTCTCATAATCCGGTTACAGAAGCCCTAGATATTGTACCTGTTTGGTCTCCATCACAGAAGGATCTGTTTTTGAAGGACAAGGAAGCAGATATGGTGGTACAAAACATTAGGGCGATACAAAAAGAAGTCAAAAAAACCTCGAATGACAAAGATTCGCCAGTCTTACAACCATACAACGGATGGAAAGTGCACAGTGGTAGCGACACCGAAAATTTGTTGAAACGAAGTCTACTCTCCGGCCGAAAGCTCAAAAGTCTAGCTCACCGAATTTCCAAGGGTTATCCAACAGCCACTTTTGATGATCTTGTTGCTAAAGAGTCAGAGGAATCTGAGGCTCGTTCTAAAGTCATTGATACATGGAATGAGAATAACGACGCAGGTTCCTCAACCAAGTGGTCTAGACTTCCACCGCATGCTTACAAAGCAGTGAAGAAGATCCAAGACGACCCCCAGCAATACCAAAAGGAGATTGGGCTTCTCTATAATGTGATAGATCCTGGTCAGCAAACTTCTCTAGCCTCGAAAATTTAATAAGATAGCTAAATTTTCATAGATGAAATCGACGACACTTGGTCTGATATCGCGCTCGAACCCAGAATCAAGACCTACATCACCCAAATGGTCTCGCTCATAGTCTCCAAAGGGAAATCCCGGGGTCTTCTCAAGACCTCTCACTTAGGCGGTGCAATCCTCTACGGTCCTCCAGGGACCGGAAAGACACAACTGGCACGTGTCCTAGCCAAAGAATCAAGCGCAGTCATGATCCAAGTTTCCTCCGCAGAACTGGAGCAAAAGTGGGTTGGCGAGACCCCGAAAATGATCAAAGCCCTATTCAATTTGGGAAAGTTGCTCTCACCGTGTATCATCTTCATCGACGAAGCGGAGGCACTCTTTCGTGCGAGGGACGCGCATGATTACAGCTTCGAGAGAACTAAAGTTAGTCAGTTGCTCAGTGAAACGGATGGGTTGAAGAAGTCGGGTGCTGCGCCGTTTTTGCTGCTTGCTACGAATCATCCGGAGCAACTTGATCATGCCTTTTTACGTCGTCTTCCTGGACGGATCTTTGTCGGGCTTCCGAGTGAGGAGGCGAGATTGAAGATGTTGCATATCTTCCTACGAGACGAAGAACTTGATTCTAGTATTGATCTCGAAGCACTGGCCAAAAAGACAGAAAATTACACCGGCTCGGATATCAAAGTTCTGTGTGTTCAAGCGGCAATGATTCTCCTTTCTGAAGAAGAAGAGGAATCGCTCTCTGATGTTGATGGCGATAAGGTCAAGAGATTGAAGATATCTCATTTCGATGAGGCTTTCAAGAGGACCAGTCCTACGGTACGAGAATCTTCTATGGCGGCGATAAGAAAGTTTGCAAAGGAGTTCGATCCCCTGGTGGTGAAAGAGACCTATCTAAAGGATAATCCGGCTTGGAGGGATGCTATGCTGTATGATGACGAGGAATGGCCGCGTGAGAGTGCTTCGATGTATATCTAATACCACACATGGGAAATAATGTTCTACTTGCCACTTGGATGTAGGACTTGATAAGAATTCATCCAGTTTTTTATACATACTTCTTACCTCTATGTATTGAAACCAGCACCTTGACAGGGAACTTGTTGCGCATCCATATTCTCACCGCTTTCATGAAGTGACTCAACGGTGTCGCGAAGAAATGCAAAAGAATAAGTCGGCAACCCCTTTAAATCTCAGCCTCTGAAGCGCTGTCGAACGTAGTGAGAGCGAGCTCAAACTTTATAAGAGAAGTGGAAAGACATAGCTGAACTTCCTTCCTAGGAATCTCGTCATGAGGAAAGATTTCCACTGCAAAGCGATCATTGACTTCGTGACCGACGAGTACGCATTTAACAAACGCTTTGATAGGAACATGGACCTTTTCCAGAAGCTCTCCAAGGTACGAGTATGCACAACAGTTCGTGAGCTCAATGAGCAATTTCCTGGCGGTAAGACAGATCCATCCGTACTATGTTCCAGATAGACTGAGATCCGCAGGTCCCCACGAAGGCATGACACTGAAGGTAGGTCTAGGTGAAAATTCCAATCTCTTGCTGTCGAAAAGATATATGCTGTCGATTGTTTATCATACGAAGCTGATCAAACCACCTTTAGTACTCCCAGCGAACATCTGAGCTTCTGAATGACTCAAAGACAAACAGCCAGTGGTGTGAGACTATTGTAGGCAACGCTGTTAGTACGGAGGTGACACGAATGAATCTCTGAAGTTTTTCCAGTTCCTGTATTTAAGATGATTTCTTGGAATATCGCAGTGCGGTAACTTATTTTATAGTATAAGCTCTAACAATCCGACGATATGCTCCTAAATTCTTATCTAGACACACGATATTAGGTTGTGTTTTAAACGCTCGAGCACCGTAGTATCAAATCCTAGGAAACTATTTTTCTCTCTTGTAATATAGGCACGTGTAGTATAATACCGCCTAGCAATCAATACCCAACAAGTTTTATTACCGGAATGATTATGTAGTGCCTGACTCTTGAGCTTGATCTGTGGAGCAAGCCAGTGGTTGCTCACTTGTCTGTGGGAGTTTGGCCAGTCCTAGCGGCCTTGAAGTAAGACACTCAAAACTTACGTCTCGTAGCAGTAGCACAATGATACATTTGTTAAACAAAAACTGCTCCTTCCAGTACTTCCTACAAAATCCTCGCTTGTCCGTTTCTGCTAAACGGAGATGACCTCATTATGTGCTTTGGTCCTATTGCCGTACCTCTTCGAGACTCTCTCATCTTTCAAGTAGATCCAGTCTTGGGCAAACATCGTACCTCTCCATACCGCATTCACCACCAACTCCTCCCTCCCAACCTTGGCCACAACCCCCAACCCAATCTCCCGGCCCCGAAGCTCCCCCGCCGAACCCCCTCGCTTAACCCACAAAGGCCCACAAATCCCAAAATGCCCTTCATATCCCCAAATAACACGTTTTGCTGTCACGAAAACCTAGTACTATACGCCTGGCTAGGTCAGTTGGAGTGTGTAATGTGAATGACCAATGCGACAAGCACACGGAGCTGTTCCCCAAAAAACCTGTTTACAGGTTTCTCTAGACCGAGCCCATAGCGACAACATCCCATTGCGACAACTAGAGTTTTGCCGTTTTGTGTGTTGGTTTCCTTTTCTTTTTGGTATTTTTTGCTGGGTTTGGTGGTGGGGGTAGTGGCGGTGGAGTTGAGGCTTTGCTTGGGTTGTTTTGCTGTTGGTGTTGTCGCTTAAGTGACCAATCGTGGACTTCGTCTTATTTCACGACAATGGGTTCTTCGCACAGGTGAACAAGCTCGTGACAAGTTCGCCGGGTCTATGGATTTGTACCCATACAATCTCTGGCATGTTATAACTACACATCATATGTTACGAGTACAGATGCTAGAGGTGTATAAATAACAGCCTCAAATGCTTAATCACTTAATACAAGCTATGTTATACAAGCTATGTTATACAAGCTATGTTATACAAGCTATGTTATACAAGCTATGTTATACAAGCTATGTTATAGTAATAGCAGTTGTGATCGTTTTTATTAGATCTTTGAATTGAGCATTTCTAACTACTCAGTGGGTCTTCGTCTTCATGAGAAGCTCGCGAGTAAAGTGACGAGACTGTTTCCAGAGATGTCAATTTTTCAAAGCCACCGGTACTCAAACCATCAATTCCTGACCTCCTCTAATACTTCATATCAATGTATTGGCTTCATCAATGCTCAAGTATTTTCCTCCCCTCGGAGTGAATATTCACCGATCGGAGATTCAAAAGACACCACAACGGACAAACGGAAATTACAAAAGAGATCTCGCCGTTTCGCCGTTAATTTCATAGTGAATCCCAACCCCCCATTACCCATTAAGGAAATATTTCCGAGTTTTGTTGCATGTCGCACTGCAATGACATCAACAGCCTTGCACCTCGAAAAATTGACACCCCGGAGTCCCAAGAAGATCGATTTATCGGGGAAGATATCGCCAACTTTCAGTTCTCCTTTTCGTCGGTTGACGATATTTGATGACAACCCTTTGCATTATATTGGCTATGCTTCTAAATTGTCTGAACAAAAAGCAGTTTGAATTGGGAAGTACTCTGCTGATTCTTGTGATTTATAGGAAACCTTCAGCTATTGGTTTGCTCTAACCATTATTTGATCTAATGAATTTGAAGAGTCCTGACGGAATCCGCGCTTCTATATCCACATCACAGGGAAACAGAAATTTCCAAGCAATTGTATGACTGTGCAGCCACCAAGGAGCTTCCAGAAAGGCACTACACAAAGAAAGGATGCTATCTTCGCTCTGCTACCCCATCTTGAGAGTCTCAATGCTTCTTGCATACTGTATCCAGGCTTTCTCAATTATCAAATTCGCTGCTTCAACTTTCACCTCTTCAACTGCTACATATAAAACGAAACCTGTGCCGAGTTATAATAAAATAGACACGGATTTCCTCTGAAATGGTTAGATGGATCCAGAAGGTTTCCGACTGGATGTACTCCAAGTCTAGCGAAACGCAAGCACCTGAAAGACAACCTCTGCTTCGCCGATTTTCCAAACACCAAAAAGAATCTACCAATCTTCGCCTACCACCACCCAGCATTGGAAGAACCCGCCCAAGAATTTCAAGCCTTTCCAATACCCCCACACAAGCTCCATCTCATCCTACTTCCTACCCAACCCCCAGACACCAAGCAAGTGACCTGCCAAACTCAAAAAGCCAAAGTTGATCTGCCGTCGAAAAGAAAGTCGCTGTCGAATCACGGGTTCGCACTTGGCTTTAAAGGTAATGGATGAGAAGTGAGGACCGCGAAGAACTGTAGTTTTAGTGGATTTTGACCAAGTCGGCGATTCTGACATGTCTGGTATGTAAGTTGCTCACTTTTGCGCTTTGTCTTCCCTCAGCCATGATCATGATGTAGGTCTATGAAGGTTCTGTTGGTTGTTAAAGGGAGCGAGGATAGAGTTATTTATACCATTTCAAATTCGAGAGTGGTTAAGGGCTCGAGCAAATAGTATCTCGGATTCTCTTATAGAGCTGTAAGGTTCTATAGACAACAGCTTTTGGCCTGGTACCCTATAAGTGTAAAAGAATAGTGTGATGATTTACAGCGTGTTTTTTTATTAATTCCCTCAGGATCAAGTTTCATGCCGTATTTACATAAGTATACATATGGGATACAACATTTCCAGCCGCAGTAGAGGTATCTCAAAACAAAGGGCTCCCACAAGTGTAGGAGAGCAAAGAATTACATCACCAATTGCTCATACTCCTGACCAGTACACCACCCACAGCTCTAGAACCCAGTCTTCCTAACCTTCTTCTTCTTTCCCTTCCCTTTCGTCGCACTCCGACTCCCAAAAGCCCCCCCAACAGGCTGCGTCATCGGAATCTCCACCACAGGCTGAGAACTAAACATCTGACCCCCAACAGTCGGCTGACTTCCCCTCGGTACCTCGACAACAGAACGCTGCGACTCCGTACCCACAGTCGTACTCCTCTCACTCCTTTCCCTCATCAAGAACTTCTCCGTTAGTCTCCTCCTCCTTGTGTCCTCCCGTCGCTTCTTGCGGCTATTCTCGTCGCCACTCTCAGCAGCGGCATTGTTTTCGGCTGCTACCCATGAGTACTCTGCTGGGTTGCCGCCTACAACCCAATGGGAGAGAAGCCGTGATTTACCCAAATCGGGCTGTGTATCTATCGAGATGGCGTAGCGACGGAGACGAGTGATTGCTGGGTCTTCGGTGGGCTCGGATATTGCGGTTGTGGTACGGGAGTAGATTGATGGGGTACGGAAAGTGCGATTTGTAGGCAGAGTTTGGTAGGTGGATTGTGAGGGCTCGGGGGACATCTCCGGTGAGAGCAGATGTTGATCTTCGGCTTCTGGGTGTTTGGGTAAGGAGGGTTCTTCAGCAGTAAGAGAAACGCCGATGGAGCTGAGACAGAGCTCTATGGCGACTCGGCGGATGGTTTTGTATTTCGATAGGCGTGATGCGTTTGACACTTTCTCGGGTAGACTGGACATCCAGCCATCCGTCAATCGGTCGTAGATCCACAAGAAGTTTGATATATCCTCTTCCCTATTTACACTAGCAAGAGAATCCATCGAAGGACAGTGCGTAAGATTCGAGATTGCAAGTCTGTACTCATCTTCCGGGTCATCTGTTTCTTTAAATTCTTGAATCAATCCATGCAAATCGTTGGTTGCTCTATCAAGTCCCTCAGAAAAGGTTGTTTGCCCCGTCATTTCAAAGCTGGCAAAATGTTAGCGTTAATAAAGTTTGAGATAATAGCCATACTTACAGAGTTGACATGGTGATTCCGCCAGTTTGTTTGGCTCTATGAAATTCATCCCACAATGTCTTTAGTAGCATTTCAAGCGTACCAGTCTCGTTTTGTGAAGGTATTGGGGAGGCAGCCTTTGATATGATGTTGTTACTATAAATGCGATCAAATACCATGCCCCAGTTAATTCTTAATCTTAAATCTTCTTGCTTCTGTCGTAAAACCAGTTCATGAGGGACTTGAGGAATAGAACTAGGATTGATGAATTCCAGATTTTCTTCATCTTCATGGTCCTTGATAATGAATGGCTTACTGACAACCTTCGCTGAAACAACCTTTGAAAAACGAGTTGATTTTCGTCGATTCAGGGCAACATCTTTCCAAAACGAGGGGATTTTTGAATGATCCAAGCCAGCATCATGAGCCACACAGACTGTTGACGTAAGTGCTAATTGCGAGGTGAGCGCCCATACTTGATAGAACCGGAAGACGTCTTCCAAGCCTGCGAGATCAGAATCATCGCCCGCGTCAAATGCCGCCGGTACAAAACAAAGTGTGTCTAGAGACTGGGAACTGGTATTTTTCGACAGAATAAATGACCTTTGCCATGAGATAGTCTGTTTTGCACCAGGTGCAGTTCGAAAAGCGTAGATGTTGAGTAGGGGCGTTTGGCTGGAACTAATCACAACCGAGGCTTTAAGAGGTCAGCTTTGCAAGAGTACATCAGGAAAGATTTACACACCGTAATCATCCTGCAAGGCGACAAGTCGCAGGGTTCCATCATTCGTGTTCCGAAAGTGCCGATATGAAAGAACGATTTTTGCCCCTGTGTAATCTTGATCGCCCTCTCCCGCTGGAGTGATGTCTATCAAGAAAATTTGCGATGAAGTCAACACAAACAAATGATTCTGAGCAGTGAGACTTCTTTTGACGTCAATTATACGTTCTGAAAAGGATTTGGAGAAATCGATGCTGTGCAAACGCGCGGGTTCAGCCTTGATATTAAATATAGCAACGGTCCGTCGATTGCAAACAGCGATAGTTGCAAGGTCAGAAACCCAGCATGCACAATGCCATCCGTCATCTTCATCCAGTATAGAACTCTTAGGCAAAGGGTCCGGTTCTTGGCCATCAGACACATTTCCGCTTTTCCCGGACACCAGTTTGAACCCTTTCTTGGAATTTTCAATGTCCCAAATGGACCAATTGCCGTCCATATCCACGACAATAAATTGCCGGCTGTACCAAGGATTGAATGAAACATCAACGTGGTTTTGCATTCCAGTCTTCCGAATACTCAAAGACACGATGGGATTCGCCTGTAATGGGGACGCCCGAAATACTTTCAAAGGCGAGCCTTGTACCGGAGTGTTTTGTGCTTCGCCATGACTAGGTCTGAAGATCGTCGTAACTGAATCTTGACGAACTGCTAGCCAGGAAGTGGCCTCATTTTCATCTCCAGAAAACACTACTTGTCGAATGGTTCCTCCAGTACCCATCCAGTATCCTTGATCAAATTGATGTGGGAACTGATATTGAATTGTCGGACCTTCTCGGGCTTTTCGATCACCCCAGCTCCGATTTCTCGTTTGCACCCTGATGATTTTCAGAATATGTCCAGCTTCACCGCAAGGCAAGGCAATAATTTGTGAACGTCTCTTTTTGTCTTGAACATAAATTCCGCCTATTGCTAGGAGGGTACCAAAATGCGTCGGCGTTTCAGCCTCGAGTTTTGGTTCATATTTCATGAGACTTGATAAAACTTCGTTTGCTGGGAAATTCTCAGGACATCCTTTCATGAACTTATTCAATTTGTTCTTTGGAAGATCCGAACGTTTGCCATTGTTCGGTGGAAGACTTTTGATAGATGGAGGTACATATTCCTCAAAAGCCGAGATTTGCTGGATATTTTGTTCTAAGCAACATAAGTATTTCTCCCTCAAAATGTAAGGAATCAATCCTACCTCCAAGCCGATTTATAGAGAATACCCACTGTCTCTCTTCGGTATCATATGTCGCTTTTCCAGGATGACCGTAGCCCAGATCAGTAGGTCGGTGGTCAGTCATTTGTTTTTGGTCGACGGCGGTATCTAGAATTTTTGGTATGATTCATCGCGGTACAGGCAACAGAGCCAGCAAGCGAACTTTCTTTTCCAGGTTGAGCAAAGTCGGAAGTTTGGTCTTGCAATGTCCATAGAAGAGTGAATAGAAGCTTGCAGAGAAGATGGGAGCTCCAGAAAATCCCGTCGCGAAATTTCTTATCTTATCGCTTGTTTAGTCATCCGGGTGTTTTGGTCGCCCTTAGCAACCTTTTCTTCGTCATAACAAACCAAACCCGACACAATCGCAAATCGCAAACCTCAACACCAGACTATCCCAGCGAACCATTATCAAGACTCCTATAAGTCTAACAAAATGTCGCTCATGATGTCGTCCTCTTTCGATCCCTCGCAATCGACCACGATGCGCCCTCCACTGTCGTCTGCGGACGCGCCTTCGATGGCAGATACTTTACCCAGCATCAATTTCGGCTTCGATGAATTGCGCGATCGCATGGCCAAATTCACAGTGCGCTTCGATAACTTTATCGAGCAAGGACGAAAGCGCGTATTAGAAGAGCGAAACCAATTCCGCATGAATGTAGCGGAGTTGAAAGGTGTGTTTTCCAGCATTGTTTACGACAGAAGACAAGAACTAACAGCACCGCAGAGGACCAGCGGATGAAGAAGAAGGACATTGAGATTATGACCTCGAAAACCAATAACCATCAACAAACACTTGCGAAAGAGGCAGCAGAGAAGAACGAGATGCAAGCCGCGATTGCATCTCTAGCCGCCCAAAAAGATGCGCAACTAAGCACGAAAGAAGCATTGAAACAGCAAATCGCAGATACCCAGAAACAAATTGATGCCCGTGTAGCTGCGCAACGCGCTCACGCCCAATACCTCGAAACGCAATCCCGATTCAATGTCCCTGAACTTGATGCCTGGCAACAAACATTGTGTATGACCATTGAAGGCGCGGGGCAGGATGACAAATTGAAGTTTGTTTTCACCCATATTGATGATCGGGATTGGACTAGGGAGGCATTCTTTGAGTTGGACTTATCGAAGCGGGATTATGAAATTACATATTGCAAGCCAAAATTGGAAAAAGAGCGGATTGAGCGAGTGGTGGATGAGTTAAATGAGTCGCGGCAATTGGGCCCTCTGTTGAAGAGCATGCGAGAGCTTTTTGTGGAGGCAATGAAATGATGAAATGACTGGTTTGGGAGCGTTTATGACAGGCGTTGGAAATGGGGCGATATCAGGATGTTTCTTTTGAAGAGCCATTTCCAAATCAATACAATAATGGGTCATGATAACTTTGGGCAGCTCTGGAAGCGTATTCATGGATTAGTGATGTGCATACGTCAGTTGTGAGATTGTGTGAATGTATTGATGGAAAATACAGCCTTGTTACCAATATCATTCTTTCAAAGCACAGCTTCAATATCCTTCTCTCAAATTTGGCCACAAATCTGGCCCGCATTTGTATTGTAAGTGACCCATTAAAAATGTCACAACTTAATGAGGATTGAAATCGCTGAGGACGGAGAAACATGAATAACCTAATCGCGACTAATGTGGACAATGTTCAGAAATAATAATAGCCAGCCAGCAAGCAATCACCGCCTTATTAACATCAACAGAGAGCTTGAGAAAGCCTTATGTAATAGTAAAAGAGAACATATCGTACCCGCAGTAGACCAAAATGCTACGCCCTTCATTTACGATAAGAAAGCAGTGAAGAGATGCCAAGGTTGATGTATTACCTCCCCGATCATGCATGACAAGTGTACTCGTACCTCCCAATTCAGATATCAACAGATAACCAAAATCCCATGCCTCCCACTCCCTCTCCCCAACCTGGTTGATAAGAGACCAGTGATCCCGCCAGACTTCCCCGCCATCCGAGTTACCCCGAGACCCGCCGATAATCCTCCGACGCGCCCTCATCATTCATCGCGTCTCCCAGCTCCCCTCATCAACCAGCATCCGCACCATCACTCTACACAAGCAAATATCAACCACATACCCAGACCCCAAATCGATCCCGGATCAACTCTATACCAAATACAACAGGAGCAACCGTCAAAATGCCACCCCAAGATAAAGAGATCATGGCGCAAGCCAAACAAGTCATCGAGGTTTTCCACGAGATCTCGAGTTTACTTGTATGTGCCCTCCCTACTTCACAGCCGGATGAAGGAGAAGAGAAGAGACCGAAGGGGGAAAGATTGCGCCGATAGGGGTAGAAGCAGAAAGGGGAAGAGAAAGAGGCTAATATGGATTTAAATGGCAGAACGCAGATCTCGACAAACAAACCCTATCAATCTGCATCTCCTTGATTGAGAATGGTGTTAATCCCGAGGCTTTAGCCGTATGTGCTTTTCTTTACTCGATTCCCTAAGTTCCCACCTTTTATTGCACAACGAAAGAAGAAAAACGAGAATGGGAATCCAAGAAGGGAACCCGAGTAGTGCATCAGTGTGGGATACGTGCTAATATGCCCGGTACAACAGACCGTAATAAAAGAACTCAAAAAAGACGCCGAGGAAACGAGACAGCATGTCGAGCAACAGCAGAACCTTGGCCGACGAGATAGTCAGGCGGAAGGAAGACGATGATAGCTTCCTTGCTGCTTTGGGATAGTCAACAATCTCTTCCAGTCATTGAGGATCGGGTGGGGAGGAGAAACGGGAAAAAAAGCATCTCCAAGTTTAGGCCAACGTTTAAGTGTGATTTGGGTATGCTGCCAGAGGAAACAAACATGGTATCTCGGGTAGTTGAAGAGGAAAGGAGGATAAGCTGCGCGGAGTGAAGAATCATGATCCCCAGATGATAATCAGGACCTGCTCGTTACGAGGGCACTAGATTGTTGCGCTCTCACAGCATGGGGTCTGGAGAAACACACGGGATGGACCAGAAAACAATGCTTGGTTGAGAGAAGGCGCCAGAGGAAAGCCAGCTCAGAGTCAATAGTCGTGGATTACAAAAAGGACGTGTAGTAGAACCACCATAGGAAAAGAGAACCACAATTAAATTGATCAAGACTTACCTGCTATAAAACAGGTAGACAGATAGATGGTACCAGGCTTCATATTACCACCATACCAACCACCAATCTCAAACCTCTTGGCCGCGTCAAAAGAAAAGATTACACGTCACGAAAAGACAAGAAAAAGAATAAGATGATTTAAAATAGAAAAGACATACAAAACAACGCCCATGTTCAATGCCATAAATACGACCAAACTTTACATCTTCAAGCGAACTCAAGCAGATACACTCGAAGAAGATAGTTCATCCCACAACTTCAATCACTCGCGCGATTCGATCCGTCATCTGTTATCCGTGAGATTATAGACGTACGTTTGAATGGAATGGGATGCTAATGCAACCAACCATTTATTGTTGATGGTTAGGCGTGGACTTAATGGGGGTATGGCTTTCTGTTCTGAGGAGGGAGCACGGTGGAGAGGGGGAGAGAGAGTAGTCAAAACGACATGAACCATTTCCAGATGAAGACCTAATAGAACATTCAAGAGGTATCCAATCTGGACCTCCCTCGCTAATGACCGTGATCTCATGATATGCATCCCACCTCACCTGCACCCTCTATTATACAGGAAAGCCCTAGTTACACCTACAATGAGCGTCATAAAAAAGAGACAAGGAAGAAAACAAAAACGCCAATGACCCAATTACCCTTTCCCGGAAACCCATTCAATCCAACGCCTCGTGAAAGAATCTCGATATTACCGATGTCCAAACAGCGCAAACTCATCCTCTTCCTCCTCCCCTTCATCTTCCTCACAATCATCCATCATCGAATCATCATCCGAGGATTCTTCTTCCTCATCCTCATCCATTTCGTCGATGTTTTCGGCGGAGGTGACACTCCTCGGTCCCTCTCGCCCCCAGAAATCAAGATCATCTTCGTCCGCCGAGTCGTCTGTTTCAACCGATCCAACATGCGGCGGCGGATCAAAGAATCCCGATCCACGAACGGGGGACACGGATCGGGAGATACGCTGAGGTCTGGAATAACGGGAGAAGCGATTTGCTCGGTCATTTGGAGGTGGTAGATCATGGGAGGAATGTCTCCTGCTTCGACCACCGATGGCTGGATTCTCGCCATTGGTGGGATCGAGGATAGGAGTGGCTTCAAGTTCCCTGGTCTCAATGACTGGTACCTCTACAGCAGGATCGCTAAGAATTGATAATTGCGCTGTGTTATAAGAGTCGCAAATAGCACATTTGAGGCCTAACCAGTGGTATTTGACGGCGCTTTTGGCATAGCAATCGTTGCAGGAAACCATGGCTTTGGTATCTTGAAATTGAGGTGGCATTGGTTGGCCGTCAATAGCTCGATCCAGATTTCGAAACTGGGTTTCCATGTTGACCGTACTTTTGCTGCAAATGGGACACTTGTATGAGGATTTCATATGCTCATCGTAGCATTTCTTGTGTATTGCGTGGGAACACAGCATGAATACAACTGGGGAGGGGGATGTGAACATATATTCACCGCAGATTGGACAGTCGCAGTCTGATACCCGTTCGATGCATTTGTGAGAATGCTCGACTGACATGGACATACAAACACCGCAAGTCTGTAGAAATGTTAGTAATAGAACAGATAGATATTTTGGAAGTGCTTGCCTTGCAATGGAAAAAGTCTTTGCCCAAGCCTCGACCTTTTCTGCAGATGCCACAATCATTACAGTGATATATACTCTTATTAGAGTCGTTATCCCAGAGCTTGCATACACCACAATAATACCAAGCCGTTCGGTCTCCACAATCGACACAGAACTCTCCTGCCCTCTGAGCGCAACCGCAGAGCATACAGAGCATGTTCTTGGTTGCCTTTCGATTGAGAACATGGTCCTCCGCTTCATCGTGACACAGCCGGCAGGTATACCATTTTTCACATGCTGAGCATTGCAATTTAACATTCCGTTTGTAATGTTTACATCCCAATACTGGAACTGATTCTTCCATTACACAGGCATATCCATCCTCGTCTAATTCAGGGGGATCCGCTGGAGCATATGTACGTGCTAGATCGCTCGGAGACAGGTGGAAGGTATGCTGTTCCGTTGGATTCGGCACATCGACTGCTCCATTCATTTGCCAAATGAAAGAAGTTAACGTCTCGGGTGTTGTTGGCCTCTCCTGACTTATCATTCTACCTGGGAGCGTCGCGGGCTGCTTGTCTTTAATCTGCGACCTCTGGGCTTTTGCATAACTTCGAGTAAGCAGCATATGCATCAGTCGTGCCTTTTCGTCTGCAGGAGCGTCCATGGCTTGGATTACGATGATCTGCTGGCGTAGAGGCCCCATCCCATCGTCTTCGGGCAGGGAGCTATTTCTGTGATGTGTAGCGTCCATAGTCGACCTTCGCGAAGGGCCCTCGGCGGGACTCATCCTGGCATCCACTATGCTTTGACTTGTACTGGTTCCTCCTGAATTTGTTCGAAGCCCTCGAGGTACTCCAAAAGATGGATTGCTCGAAACATCGTCGTCCACATCGTTCGTGCTTGGTCGGAAGTAGCCTAACCCGAGCGGTAGGGAGTGCCCATTATTCACTGGTGAATCTGGTCGTCTGCCGATCCCAAGCACTTCTAATTCATCCTCGAGTCCATCCTCGCTCTCGATGGGCGACGAGGTGAATGGACCCCCAGATATGCTTCCTTCAGTAATTCTTCGTTCAGTCTTGCATTCGACCTGCCCTTCTACCTCCTCTCCTATATCCTTCACCACAGTCTCATGTCTGCGGTCACCAAGTACTCGCTTGTTCGCTGCGGCGGGGGGAATTATATCATCGACGCCGTTACGGGAGAAGCGTCTGGCGGTTCGTAAGACTGGATTTATGATAAATTCTGATACGAGAGAGGTCATTTGGTGATTATGTGTCTCATCTGGTGAGCATCGAGTTTTCTATTACTTGTTCAATATAACAAACGTCGAGTCCTGTGCAGGTGGGCTGAACAGGTCCAAGGCAAGAGGTCGAAACCTAGGTAAGGATTCCAATTAATATGACGGTTTCTGTGACAGCGCAGGGAGGCCCGTAATCGCACGTGAACCTTGGAGGCTGTCCGGGGAAGCACGGGAAGGAGGCGGAGCCGGATCCGGAGGTCCTGTGAAGTCGGCCGGCGGTCGGGACGGGGATTTTTGGGTTCTGCTGTACCTGGTGGGCTTTCCGCAGGGGCAGATCATACCATAGGTACCTCCTAAAATCTTAGCTTTAGGTAAGCTCCCCCTCCTCATTGGGTTCCCAGCACATTGGACACTCGACAACGGTCTGCTGCTAGCGTTCTCTCAAAATCTCGCCATGTCACTACCACTCCCGACCGCCGTTCAGAAGATCACTGCGTACCGTCATCTTTACCGGGGCCTTCTGAAAGCAGTTCAGTATTCCAAGCCAGCAAGATATACGGCTAGAAACCAATTGAGGCTGGCTTTTCGCACCGAAGACCCCGCTACTTTCGACCAGCAAAAGATTGACAACACTATCGAATTTCTCGGCTATGCGGCGAAAGAGGCTGGCTTGGAGCACAAGCTTGTGAAGAACATTCTTTTGACGAACTGGTGGAAAGCTCGAATTCATGTTCCAAGAACGAAAGGGTAAGCCTATTTGGATCGGTGCTAATGAAATTGCAATTAATAGCTCTATAGGTCCAAAGAGACTATTGCTGCTGAGATGCAAAGAAAGGCGACTCTGAATTATACTATGACTTTGGCTATGCTCAACGATAGTATGGGTCTCTGTTTGCGATAGCATGACCACATTGCTTCCGGGTCAATAGAGGCATCTCCAAGGCCTTAGCAATAAAGATTGGAATGAGTCTACTCTGAGTTGCGAGTGCCATGGAGTATTTCTTTCGACTTAGTGAATGCAAACCCTCGCCGTCGTCTCTTGAAAACTTTGGTCATGAAAGGACTTGGGGATTCCAGTGAATAGCCATGATTCATACTGAGCACTGGAGGTGAAGAATCAGAAAGGCTTATTGTAACGCCATTGTGCCTCAAGCTAGGTTGGTATTGTATTCACTATCATTTTTTACGTACGCAGCTTTTACTGATCGAAGTGTAACAGAAATAAATTCTTCTAGTGTTACCATGAGAGGAACAAATACGGTTTGAATATGTTCCGTCACATTAAGCATAATTGCTACTTCGAGAAATCTCTTGTGATGTTTTGGGAACCAAGATGTTGATCTGATCTGAAGAGCGGTGTTGAAAATGGCCACTATGGTGGACAACGGTTCAAAAAGAGTGGCTCTCGAACAACATTATAGACGAGAATAAATGGCACTTGAGATCCATGTTTTCGATCAGGAATTGAGTTGAAGATTTGCTACCATTCAAGTACTGTACATTGCTATTGAAGTTACTATCTGATGTCATTTGAAAACATCTAAAAAACTGGAAGGTATGAATTGCTGGCTGACATCGACCTATGGCCTAGCGAAATCTATTCCTAAACCTGGTAAACAGACAACATTAGTACGCAGATGGATTAAATTTCTTCAGATGCATTCATTCCCGATAAAAGTGCCTTATGCAAAACTACATACTTCGTCCTAGGCGAAGCGATGTAACTTTTAAGGGGGTTTTGCCCTGTTGCCACCATGATGTAGCTACCCTAGGAAGGTTTGATTTACTTCGCCTGGGACGACGTAGATTTACTTGAGCAAAGACTCAAGTATCCGGCTCTTCTCCAAAGTCCCATTGAATGAAACCTTGGCTTTACCTTCAAAAGCTCAGCGCACTTGGCAATCTGCCAAACGGGCCGAGCCTATCAACCTTGCCATGAGTTCTACGGAGCCGTAATGGTAATTGTGTTCCCGAGAGATTCAGCGTAGTACATACAGATGCCATGCTATTCGGTATTTCAAGAGGGGAATCAAATGCAGCTAACCATAAGCTACGGGAAACGCAAAAATGCAACCATTCATGCTCCACTTGAATCTCTGGGGGAGGGGCCTTCTCCGTACGTTTGGCGGTCGTACTGTACAGGGGTGCTTGTAGTGATGGTGACGTTTGAGTGGCTCTAAATGCCTCCTCCGCCTTCACAAGCCCACTCACTCACCCTCGCCCAAAACCTACATCACATCTCTCCCCGACCAGCCAAATCCACGCTGGAGCTGGGCCTCAATCCTGGATCTTTGTGCTTTCATCACCAACCTCTCATGTAGCTTTGTACTCTGATATTGGCCAACCCCGCAAAACCATACCACCACACACCACGCCCTTATTGTGCACAAACCTACCTACCTACCCACCCTGCAACGGTCTCCATTTCTTTCACAATCTCAAGCTTGCTACGTTTGAGCCACGACTCGATTCCATCTACATGGAGGTTAAACTTCCTATGACTTTACGACTGGAGCGTTGAGGAACTGCTTTCTCTGGCAGAACCCATCGCGAGGTTTGAGCTACTTTTCAGCATGCCGCCCAATTCGGAGTCTTCTGGTGGATCGACGTCAAGAGACAGGCCAGCCGAAGAGCTTGGAGAGTCCAGATCGAGGAAGAGATGGGTAAAGAGATATCGCACAGAGGTTGCTGCTTCGGTCAGCAGCATCTTTTCCACTTTTGGAGCTGTAAGTATTGTTTTCTTTGGTTGCCTCTGAAATCGGGCGACTGAGCTAACACGCCATAGTTCCCGCTAGATTCGGTCAAGACTCGAATGCAGACCTACAAATACAACAGTTTCATGGATTGCGTACGACACACTTATCAGACTGAAAAGTTCCGGGGGTTCTTTCGAGGGGTTCTGGCTCCGATGGCGAGCGTCACATTGGTTCGAACGATTAGTTTTTCGGTTTACCAGAGATCGAAATATACATATGCTGCATGGTTCAAACGCAATTTGGGATTCGATCCACTTCTCCATGTGAATACGCCTGGAACCTATCCAACACTTTCCACAATCGCATGCTTTGGGGCAGCGGGAGCTACGGCTGGGTCGTTTATTACTCTTGTAGCCTGTAAGTTACAGGTAGCTGAGAGTTATCTACGATTACAGTAGCTAATTCTGATAATATATAGGTCCCTTCGAATTAACTAAAATCAGCGCGCAGGTTTCAGTACTGATGGCGCATCGAAATCAATCGAGCGTTTCGGATGCCGCTAGTAGTAGAGAGGTGGCTGCGAGCTATCAGAACAAGGGCACATTTCAGACGGCAAAAAACATAGTGAAGCATCGAGGCATCGCAGGCCTCTATTCCGGTTTCAACCTACACCTCAGTAAGTCAAAAGCACCATGTCAAAAGAGGGTGTTCCTAATCATTCTGCAGTGAGAGATACGCTTGGAACAGCCATATACTTCATGACATATGAAAGCAGTAAGCAACTACTAACGACCTACACCAATGACACATCCCCAACCAATCCACTCGCCGTTCTTTTTGCTGGAGGCCTCTGTGGTGTTGCCAGTTGGGCTCTTATCTATCCGATTGACTCTGCCAAGAGCATATATCAGCGAAACTGCCTGACTGTCTGCCGAGGAGAAACTGTAAAAAAGGCCCCCAAGATCCAATTTAGGAACAAAACTATGTACCGGGGGCTGGGTGTTTCTATGGCACGATCTTGTGTTGTCAACTCGATCTTTTTTTCCGTCTTTGAATTTACCAAGAAACAGATCAATGCTCTTGAAGATTGATCTATGCATTTGCATAGGATGGTAGGAGTCTTGGGGGATTTATATTTTTCGTTTTCTTTTCGGCTTGCGTGCTCTGGGATGGCGCGAAGGGGAGTTTTCATTTTCCTGTAGATTATGGGAAGTGACGACGACGAGAATTGATACCATAGCAGCTCACTCGTGTCTGTAATAAACAAGGGCTGAAGCCATAGGTAGATTGACTGAGGAATACAAAGCTTCGTCTCTATCTTGACAATCGGGTGTTTATAAAGTTGACAGTAAATAACAATCTCATCACATTCTCTTTATTCATCTGATTCTCCTTGACTTGTACAGAAGTGACTTATGTAGCGAACTCCTAATGTCAATGAATGGGTAACCAATCAATCCCATCACAATTGGCTCCTCCTGGTTGTACCTTCCCGAAATCTTTTGGCCCCACCCACATCCAATCACGTGCTTTCCAGGCAAGACTAGGTAGGTACCTAGGTACCTATGTAGGTACTAATGAAGCGCCAAGCTTTAGGCCTCTACATCTGAGGATCTGACGCCCAACAGCTTTCTGACCTGTTCAACAACATCATCACGACCCTCCCTTGGACTCTTCTTTGCTTCACCTGCCACAACAAGACCTGTTTCGCAGTCTTGGGATCTTTGATACTGTGCTTGCCAGCGCGAGCACGTGTATCCGCACTAATTCTGACAGGAGATTTGATGCAGGTAGGTTCGTAACATCCTCTTGCGATGCCAAAGAAGAAGAAGGCCTCCAAGGCCACGGCCACTGGCACTGCCATGGCCCCAAAAGGCGCAAAAGATGCGCGAGCCGCAGGTCCTCTGAAAAGGATGTCTGCTGGTAAGGCGGAGCGTCGACATAAAAAGGAAGAGATGCGCAGGAAGGAAAAGCGAGAGAGGGCCAAAATCTCAGCCGCCGAGTGGGCTGCAGCCCCTCCCTCGCATCTTGTCGCAAGGCTGGATATGCCCAAGGTCAAATCAAAGTATCAATCCTATTTTGAATTTGCGGAAAATACAGAGAAGAAGGAGAAGAAGCTCGAGGTTCAGGTAGGTACTTGTCATTGGCTTGCAACTTTAGTTGATAATTATCTAGATCACTACTGATCTCCGACCACCCCCTGGGTTTTCGTTTGTTCCCTTTGGAGACCCGGTCATGACGAACGCGTGTAAAGAGCTTTCTAGGGAACGAGGGGCTATGATATTTGTTGTTTCTGTACGTAGAACCTCGCGAACCACTTGGTGTGTCGACCTGACAATGCATCTAGGAGAGGCAACGAGAGGTTTCAAAGATTTCAGCCGAAGTACATCGAATCGGATACCACTTTCGCGAGACGATAGTGGACGAAGCTAGAGAAGTCGTTGGCGAAACCGTCCTTACACGATCAAATGTTCGCCCTGGGGCAATCGAACCTATTCCAGAATCGCAAGATGAAATAAACAAGCAGGCAGATCTAGCACTTCGTGACCTTTTTCCGCGAATTCCAAATACAGATAGACAGCAGATTATCGAGCACGCGTTCCAAAAGGTCAACGTCGCATCACTGTTTTTCGTACAGCCACTAACATTCAGTAGGGAAAGGGTTTTCATGGTGAGCCAACCGTGGGTCTGCAACGCGATCTTTCCCTTTCACGGCGTGTCCAACTCGCTGCACTCGCCCATATTCGACACACTCATACCAGATATGACCTTCTCCTCAGGGAGACGAGCTGGCTGAACGCTCGGAAATTAGTGGAGAGTGTTTGCCTTGACATCATCGCGAAATGGCGCGGTGATGAGGAAACTGGACGAGACCAACTGGATGAGATTCTTCGCGAAGTAGTCGTCATTACCGACTCTGAAGATGAAGATGATGATAGCTCTGATGACGAGACTACTGATGAAGATGACGCCGAAATCACTGATCCTGTATCTATGACAGCCCCTACACCTACCATTGGGTTATTTCGCACTCAGCCCCTACCGCCGCCGATCAACAATCCATCACCATCCCAAAATAACGCAGGTCAAAATCCTTCTGCCGCTATATCGTCTCGTACACGCTCTAAGATGCAGCCAAAGCTTCGTGGAGATATCACAAGCCAACGAGGATTCAGTCGTTACCGGGCGGCTTGGGACGAGGCCTTGGACAGGCAGCGTTCTGATCAGCCCATGTCAACTCGACCCATAGATTCGCCAGTAAATGATGTGTCTAGTAAAGGTGTTAGATTCGTGGCACCAATTTCCCCTCATATATCTCAACATAGAACATCAGGATCACAACCAGCCAGTAGGCAGACAGATTATAGCAGCATGAATCAGCGAAATTACGAGACGAATACGGCAATACAACCGGTAAGTGTGAATTGATCGCGGCTGATCACAATCCCTTTCCATAATTGGAATGAGTCTACTAATATACTTAGGCTCCCTACTATCACCGAGAACATAGTAGGGTTCCAGGCACTTCGAGCCACTCAAACGAGGTAACGGTGAGACATCAAACTGATCAACGCATGAACCATGATTTTCAACCTCGCTTTGGTACCCCATTGCGACCAAACGACCAAAGGCCAGTATTTGTGAGAGGATCTTCGCAGAAAAACGGTCTTCAGGACATGCTTGTGCCTTCCATTGAGACAGTGTCCAACGATCCCGTTCATCCATCAGTTCGCTCGGATGAAAGACGTGTTGTCCATGAATCTTTTGAACATCGTCAAGAATCATATCCTCGACCAGTGATGGAGGTTCGAAGACCGTCTCCACAACGACGGCAAGTAATCATTCTTGACGATGATAGCCCCCAGTATAAGCGTCAGCGTGTTCATGAGGATGAATCCGGTCGTTTTAGGCCTCATCCATCTTTTGATCATACTTCTTCAACTGTGCCGTCTACAGATTCTCGTTTCTTGCCATCATCCTCCGTTCAAACAAGACCTTTCTTTAGTCGAGATTCTTCCATTCATCCTGGCTCTAGTCAAGGTTTGTCTGGTAATGCAAGTCATTTTCATAGCCCAGCCGGAGAAAGGATTCCAATATACGATGCACCCGAATCAGGTTCCTTGGGCCGTCCCTCTGAACAATATAGGAGACCAGAGGTATATGACCCACGTCAGCTGGATGATAGAGTTGTCACTCGATATAAACCTGTTTCCCAGGCTGTCTACAGTCATGAGGGTGAGCGTGTATATCATCGCCAGCCTGTTGACCATGTATGGACTCGGCGTAGCCCTGAGAATGGTGATCACAACCGTGGATACAAACAAGCCGAACCAGATTATCGTTTCATCCGTCCACCTCAATCCCCCAGCTTTCCTGTCTCTGGCAGAATTTCTCGTTCTTTTGATGTTGCGCGTCAGTCTATAGACCAAGGTCTCGTTCATGATTTTTCTCAATCTCGGCTTGAAGGTCCAGTACATACTGCAGATCGTTTGAGTAATGCTCCTGAAAGATCTCGCCAACTTCAAGGCAGCCAAAGCAACCCTTCGCGCGGTTATGAAGAACGTGTTTCTAGACCATTTCAACCTCCACCACAAGCTCGAGCAAGGTCTCCTGCGTCATACGTGGAAAGACCTATGTAAGAACAGTCGTTCAATTTTATCGCCATTGGACTCGCTAACCAGAGTACTTTCAGTTACAATCACGATTCTAATCAACGCCCGGTGATGTACGAACAATACCGTTCGGACCAGGATCAACATATACCTAATCATCAAGTTCCAATACTTGTTCATGATCGAAGTATGGAACCACGGCCCGTTTATCGATTTCGCCCGGTACAACCTCAACGACAGGTGATTGTCCTTGAATAATTGCAAGCCCAAGATGTATGTGGTCTTGCAAGTGAGGCAGGACTCTGCAGGGACTGTTTTTCATCGTTGTTCCTACCAGGCTGGAATATTTCTTTTCATGGCTTCTCGTGTATAGAGCACCAGGAAAACCCCTTTTGGCGGGTAGTAATTTTTGTTTGTTTGTACTGGAAGAGAGTACCTGATAGCGTGTATTCAACCTGTGAGGGGGTGACGGACGGGACTTACGATTAGAGTTTTACGTTGCATTGCATATAAGGAGCATACTGTAGCATTTTCGGAGTCTGAAAAGCGGAGTTTGGCTTCTTGGGGAGATACCCGTCATTCTTGGATTGCATTGGGCTTTGAAGGGAAAGATTAAAGTGATGATGAAATGATGGGTTGTAGCATTAGCTCCCCAAAACTCTGCGAATACCAAACCTTCTTATAAGAAAATGGTCTCAATATTCGTGTGATGTGATTTGAATTAATAATTGACTGGATGCCATAAAGCTCCTCGTGATACCTGGATCCTGGATATTTGAATCTACATACTACACCTACTATACCCATATACGCCATTCATAAGTCATTCCATCTATATGCTTTCGCAACGCCATGCAATGCCCTCGATAAAATAATAAATAATAGTAAACCCATTTCCTTAAGCCAACATGGCCGTCCGTTGCTCCTGTTCCTTCTGTCTCGCCTTTGCTCGTTCTTTCGCGGGTAATGCGTTTGGAGGGACATCTGGCAGAGCGCCGATGCCTTCGTGTATTGGTTTTGTGGTGGGGACCTCGGGGAGGTGGACGCCCATTTCTCGTTCCAGAGCTTCGAGCTCGTCTTCTACCTCGTCTTCGTCCTGGTTTGAGATTCGGCCGCCGAGCATGTCGCTTACTTCCTGTATACATATCAATACATGCTGCATCGTCCTTCTCCAAGCCTGTTATCCAGCTCCGGTTCCCACTGTTTCATTACAGTCGTAATTGTAAATTATAACGTGTGGATTGCTAAACGTACCCGCTGATAAGCAATCGCCTCGGCACTCTCGCCCATCAACATCTCCACACGGTCGATGCCCCCCATCTCCTTATGTATCTCATTGAGCACCTGCGTCCCCTGCTGCAACCCAAACAGCACGTCCTTCTGCACCTGCGCGAACTCCACGCTCGCGGTTAGTTTCTCGAGCTGCTCGAGCTGGGCGTCCGTCTTGGAGAGCAGGCTTTCCTGGTACTTTTTCCGTCGTAAGGCGAGTAGCGCTCGGGGCTTGTCGCCGTTGGCGAGGAGTTCGCGTGCGATGGCGGTTTCGCGGGAGGTGAGAAGGGTGATGCGGCGTTGGTATTGGTGGAGTTTGTCACGCTGGTTTTTCATGTCTAGGATTGCTCTGGGTGGGTGTTAGAGGGGCGGAGGAGGGGAGAGGGACAGAGGGGGGTTGGGAGGGGAGAGCAGAGGGAGGAGGGAGAGGTACTTGTCCTGCGCGGAGATTTTGTGGGTGCTTGATGTGTTACCCATTTTAATTCTCTTTGCTATGAACTGGTGGTGTTTATCGGGGTTCTGGGGATGCAATGGGTGCACGTCATTGAGGGTTTTCGCAGACTGTCGCAGATTACCTATCTGCCTTGTACTTGTATGCGGTCTCGCGGTGTAGACACACGAGCAGATCCTGGATTGAGCGAGGCTCGAGGCCGAGGGGTTCGTTCACTCACGCCTGTTGATAAGGGCGATAAGGAGCTGGAGCGGAGTTATTATTTACCGAACCGGGGTGTGGATTTTTATTTTCGACTTCGCTGGACTGATGTGACTGGATTTTGAATAGACAGCACATATTGATGTCTTTCTGAAATGATGGTTTCTCGAGGTCCACGACCGACGCTTACCCAAGCTCTCGATAAAGAGGTAGTTTTCGCCATTCTATGGTCCTGTGGGAATTTGGCGGACTTTACTAATGCTGGTGACCGGCAGATTTATCAAATTGTGCGCAAACTCGCGGATGAACAGGCGCAGTTGGAAAATGGGGCCAAACGACTTACCATCTCGATCGTGTACGATTCGATCAAGAATTCGAATTCCAGTCTGAAAAGGAGGAGTAAGAAATTGCTGGAGGATTGCATTGATAGGGTTTTGCGGGTGATTAAGGAGGAGGAGCAGGAGGAGGATGATGAGGGGTCTTTGGAGGGGGATTTTGAGGGGATTGAGGAGGTTGCTGAGATGAGGTTAAAGGTTTTAGTTTTCGCCCTGTGTTTTACACCGGGATTGAGAAGGTCTAATCTGCTGCTAGGATCATAACGTTATGAATAAGAGCATTAGACGGATGTGGGCGAAACCGAGTTCGGCCAGTATGACCCCGAGGGAAGGGACTCCTCCTGTGGGAGATCTGGTTGCATCTTCTGTGTCTTTACAAACGCCAATTGCGAACGTAGAGATGGAATCACCACCCAAGGCGGACCGACAACCAAATGGAGAACCAAAACTGAAAAGGAGAAAGGCGGAACGAGGGCCTGTGAAAGATGACCGAAAACCACCTACGGATATCTCTCTTGAAAATTTGGGAGGTGTGGAAAATGTGATTGAGGAATTAAACGAGTTGGTTGCTATGCCTATGTTATACCCGGACACCTATATCAGAACTGGGATCCAACCTCCTCGAGGAGTGTTACTTCATGGACCACCAGGATGTGGAAAAACGATGATTGCGAATGCTTTTGCTGCAGAAATAGGGGTCTCGTTCATTCCCTTGTCTGCGCCTTCGCTGGTTGCTGGGATGTCTGGAGAATCAGAAAAGAAGATTCGAGATATTTTTGATGAAGCAAAGAGAATGGCACCATGTCTGGTCTTTATTGATGAGATTGATGTGATTATGGGGAAACGAGAAAGTGCTCAGAGAGAGATGGAGAAACGAATTGTGGCTCAGATGTTGACTTGTATGGATGATATGGCTTTGGAAAAGACGGGAGGAAAACCAGTCATTATTATTGCGGCTACGAATCGACCTGATAGTTTGGATCCAGCTCTTCGAAGAGCAGGGAGATTCAACAAGGAAATCAATTTGGGAGTTCCTAATGAACATGCTCGGGAGAAGATTTTACGAGCACTCACTCAGAAATTAACACTAGCTGATGATTTCAATTATCGAAATCTGGCAAAACTCACTCCTGGGTTTGTTGGCGCAGATTTAAATGATGTGGTTTCAGTAGCAGGGACTGAAGCCATGAAGCGAATGATGGCTGTCTTAAAAGAACGAACAGCAACAGATATGGATCTAGACACTGATACACCATCTACCACCGCACCCGCCCTCCTAATTCTACGCTCTCTCGTCGCCCACGCAGGAGAATCTTCACCCGATGGAGATTTCTCAATCAAGTACTCTGACTTCTTAACTGCAATACCGAAAGTGCAACCTTCTGCAAAACGTGAAGGTTTTGCAACCATCCCAGACACAACATGGGCACACATAGGAGCTCTCCACGAAGTAAGGGAACAACTCGAAATGGCCATCGTGGAACCCATCAAACGCCCTGAATCCTTCGCTCGCGTAGGTATCACGGCACCTACTGGTGTGCTCCTCTGGGGACCACCAGGATGTGGGAAAACTCTCCTAGCGAAAGCGGTGGCGAATGAGTCGAAAGCGAATTTTATCTCGATTAAAGGACCAGAATTACTTAATAAATATGTGGGCGAGTCTGAACGGGCCGTTCGACAGGTTTTCGAGCGCGCGAGGAGTTCGGTACCTTGTATCTTGTTCTTCGACGAACTTGATGCATTAGTTCCTAAACGTGAAGACTCTCTTTCCGAAGCGAGTAGCAAGGTCGTTAATACATTGTTAACGGAACTCGATGGACTGAGTAGTAGAAAGGGGATCTACGTCGTCGCAGCAACCAATCGACCAGATATGATCGACCCCGCCATGTTACGCCCCGGCCGTCTCGGCACCTCCGTCTTCGTCGACCTCCCTACACCCGACGAACGCGTTGAAATCCTCCGAGCCCTCTTCCGGAAAGCGCTTCCTCATGCGGGGCCCGACGAAGTGGGCTTGCTGGAGGCTGTCGCGAGAGACGAGAGGTGTACTGGGTACTCTGGGGCGGATCTGGGGAATCTGCATCAGGCTGCGGCGGTGGCGGCGTTGAAGAGGGAGATGAGTTGTATGATGAGTTTTCGACGCGAGGTGGATGCGGATGCGGATGGGCTGGGGGAGGCGGAGGAGAAGGAGGGGGAGTTGAGGATTGAGAGGGAGGATTGGGAGGTTGCGTTGGGGAAGGTGAGGGCTAGTGTTAAGGATGCGAGGAAGTATTTGAGGTTGAAGGAGAGGGGGATGTAGTGAGGGTTCTTTCCTTCTTCTTTCTTCTTTTCGTCTAGGAAATTGAGGATTTAGGAAGAGGATCTTTTGATTTATTGAGTGGTTCGTGGATGTGGATAGTTGATAGTTGAATGTGAATTGTAGGATTTATATTCTAGGTTTATAAAAGGGTTGGTAGCTTGGGTAAGATATAAAAAGTAGAGTAATAGTAATGATCGTATATACTGTTAGTTACTATCCTACTAAATAAACATTTATTCTCCTTTCTTTTTTCCTTTTACTTGTATTCTTATCTCCTTACCTCTTTACCTCTTAACCTCCACCTATAAGTATCTAGCGTGTCTAATCACTACCTACTCTAAGCTAACCTACTTAACTTAACTTAACCTAACTAGCGTAAAAATTAATTAGAATAAATTAACTAATAGGGTCCTAATCTAAGTTAATCCAATCAGCTCGACCTCCTCATCAATATTAATCCTTTAATTAATGATATAATCTAGATTCTAATTAAATTAATTAATTCAGGCCGATATATCGGACCTACGGACCGAGGGCTCGGAGGGTACCCGGGGTATATAATATTAAGGTTATAGACGTTAGCTAAATTAACCCTACTTATCTCGATACGCTGAAGAAATACGTTCAAGTCTTTTCTAAGAATTAAAAATATTATACTTAGTAATTATATATATTATTACTTTTAATATTCTAAGTATAAGTTTTTAATAGTAGCGGAGACGAAAGTAGAAAAATACATGATGAAGATTAGAAGGAGTAAGATCTAGAAATTATATTAAATAATATATTAATAGCGAATATATACGTTCAAAAACACGACCCTCTATATAATTACACCGAGTACAGTACTCACGAATATTTCCTATCTATCCCCAAGGAACAAGGAGTATAATTAGAAATTCTTTCCTATTATAAGAGAGACGGGCATTATAAAAATACTATCCCAAAGACCTTATAGAACTAAACTAGTCTAGTTTTTATATAACTTTACTACTTTTTACTTTTTATTAACCTAGAAGAAATAAGATAATAGAGTTACTTATACTAAACTTTTAGTAGAATAATATTTAATAATATATATAGATTAATAGAGTACTAACCGGGTTCCTTATACGAGAGTAGAAGTAGGTATATAGATAGTTTTAATAAGATAGAGAAGATATAGGATTGTTTTTATTCTAGGATAAGTAGTTATAGATCTCTAGAAGGGATTTAAGGGTCTAATCCTAATCTTGGGCTCGATATACTACTAAGCTAGTAGTAGCGGCGCTAGCGAACGTCTCTATAAAAATGGGATTTTCGAGTAGCGTACCCGCTAAGCGAGAGCCCCTTCTTACGTACTTGTTTTAATTAGGAACGTTCTTATAGATTAGGATTAAGTCTTAGTATAGCTATATACTAAAGAATATACTATAGATTATTTATATATCTAGTCTATAGGAACGTTTCTAATAATTAGGAATATTATTATACTTTTCTTATTTAGGAACGTTTCTAATTTATATAAATATTATTAAATCTACTAGTTCTTTTCCTTTGTTTTAACTCTTTATTAGCCGTCTTAAAGCTTCTTTAAGTATATTAGTAGTACTTTAAAATATATTCTATTAATTTAATTAATTAGATTAAATAAATATGTTTTAAATTTATTTAATTATTTAAAGTTTCGAATCTAATTTAATTAAACTAATTATAATTTAGTTAATTACTAATTAAATAGTTAAGTAATTTATTCTTACGCTAGTTTTAGTATAATTAGTATAATATAATATATTATAACTCTAGTTATTTACCCCTTTATATATATAAAAGTTAAAGAATTTAGTAACTTAAAGGAAAAAGAAGTTATTAGAATATATTCGACCCCTTTTATTTATATTACTTAATTAGACCTACTCNGTACTATAAGTACTCGAATAATACTACTCTATAGTAATTAAGATATTATAAACTAAATATATTATACCTTTCTTTTAACCCTTAGATATTCTAGATATCTCTATACTAATACTAATTAGTATACGTATAGATTAGAGATATAATATATTTACTCTAGTTTATAATTACTTTAAACCCTCTCCGACTACTATCGAGCCCTTAATAAGTATACTCCTAGTATAATATACTAGACTCTTTTATTAGTATACTAAGTAACTACTATAGAAAGATCTTATAATTAAAACTATAAAGGCGAAGAGTTATATAGTATCGACGCTATATAAAAGCCTATACGAAGAGCGTATACCCTTACCTAGATAGGTATATAAAATAATATAAATAATACTTATAAAATAATAGATTAAGGATATATCTTACTACCTAGGTAGGATATAAACTAATTCGATAACTACTAAAAGTAAGTACCTCGAGTTTAGAACTTAGAAGAGTAGTATATAAAATACCCTTAAAACTACTACTAAAAGAACTATAATAAACGCTATAATTTTTCTACTAGTTAGGAATAACTAATTTATTAAACCTATATAATAGAAGAATTTATCTTTTAAATCTAATAAAGATATTTAATAAATAAGCTATAGTATTACTTTTATAAATAATCCTACTACTTAGGAGTTTTTACTATAATACTCCTTTTATTTACTTACCCTAAGTAAATTATAATACTAAGGAGTAGCTACTTAGCGTTCGAGAATTAATAATCTTTATATCCTTAAAGGATATATATTAGTTCTATCTTACTTAATTAATAATTAATATAGAATAGCCTAATTAGAAGTCCTATAAGAGAGAAAGAAGGTAGAAGCTTATTATACTACTAGAAGCTAGTATATATATATAATTATATTATATAATAACCCTTACTATTACTTATTTTACTCCTTCTACTTTAGAAGTACTTATTTATAACTATACTAAATAGAATATTAAAAATTATTACCGGTTTACTAAGGTATAAAAGTATAGTATATAGTACTTTTAGAACCTATATAAGGCTATATTAATACTAGGAAAGCGTCTTAGCTACTACTATAGAATAGAAGATAATAATAAAAAAGAGTACTAAAGATAATAATAATAAGGAGTACTATTCTTACTTTCTCTCTTTCTCTCTCTTCTTCTTCTTTCTTAGAGTTAATTTCTTAATTAAATAACCCTTTTAAATAAATAACCTTTAATATACCTAAGATACTATCTAAAATACTAGAGACTTATTTAAGTATAGTAAGACTATCTAGCGAGGCTACTCTAATAGTACGTAAGAAGATAAGCCCTCTTTTAAACCCTAAAGATAAAGATAATAATAATTGTTATTAGCTAATATACTAATATAGTGTTTCTACTACTCTACTATAAAACAGGTAGAATAAGAGAGTAGGTTTTATATATATATTAGGTAGTTTCTTACTTATACTTTCTAGAGTAACTTATTTAATATAATTATTCTTTAGTACTTTAATCTAGTATACTAGGTATCCCTTATATATATATATATATAACTATTAATAGGTTTTAAGCCCGGAACGCTCGCCTAGGTCCTTAATTACCTATTTTGTTTATTTATATATATCTAAGAGAGAGTATTTATATAACTCGCTAGGATAATTTACGTCTAAACCTAGTAAAAGTTTAATAAGTTCGATAAAACTATAGCGAGAATCGAGCTAGGATCCGGACGTACTAGATATAGGTTTATAAAATAGTAGTAGTAGCTACTAGGATAAGGTAGATTCGCCTATCTAAGAGAGGACTAAGTCTTCTAATCTCTCGATTTAAGAATAATTACTTTAATCGAGAGCTATAATCTAATCCTAATTAGTTTAAGATAATAGAAATACTACCTCTAAATTATCTAAGGAAATTTAAAAGTTAATTAATTAATCTAGAGTAATTTACTTAAGGATTATTACTTTATTAGAAGAAATACTCTAAGGAGTATAAGATCTTAAAATATTAATAAGATTTAATAATAAATCTTACTCTAATTTAAGCTATAATTTAAGTCTATCTTTACTACTAGATTCCCTTCCCGGATCTCTAGGCCTAAGTATAAACTTATCTAATAGTATAGCTTATACCTCCCTAATAGGGAATAATATAGGCTTCGTATTCGCTAATAAGGCTAAGCTTAAAAGAGAGACTAATTATATAGAGTAGAGAACGTTATTAAAGTACTTATTAAAATAACTTAATATTAAAGAAGTAATTTATCTAGATTATATAGTTCTAAAGATAGTCCTAAAGATTAAACTACTAGGTTTAACTAAGATATATACTTAGAATAAAACTAATATATAGATAAAGTATAAGATTAGTAACGCTTTAGCTATTCGAGCTATCTAATCTAATTATATTAAAGATACTTTATATATTATTACTAGATATACTAATACCCGAGAGGCTTAGGATATATTAGCGTCTAGGTATTAAGGTAGTAGGAATACTACTTTATATAACCTTATAAATAAGTAGTAGACTAATACTTATAAGAAATATAATAATCTAACTAAGTTTATTAATAAATTTAATAATTTATATTAGTAGATCTTATAGCTTAGCTACGTTATAGATAACTAAGTATAATATATTATTTCTTTAGAGGACTTAAGAATACGTTCCTAATTTAGGTTAATATAAGATAGACTATTACTCGATAAGCTAAGTCTAATAAGTCTATTAAGTTACTCTCTATAGAAGAGTTATAATATAATATTTTCGACAAAGTTTATTAAAAGTCTACTATTAGTACTATAGTTATATACTTAAGTAAAAATACTAAGAATAAAGGTAGTAACTCTAATAAGAGAGATAATACTAAGAATACTAAACCTAAAGGAACTAGCTATAGTTATTATAAAAAATATAAGGAGTACTATAAAGGTACTACCTAGAATTCCTATTTTAAAACTAATCTATAAGCTTATACTAAGTAGAAAAAGAAGAATAATAGAAAGTAGGAAGGTAATCTATTATCTTTAACTAATAAAAAGAATACTAAAGATAAAGATAAAAAGGAAGACTTATCTAATAAAGATATAAAAGAGTAATTCTCCTATATAAGTATACTATAAGATATAACGTTTTATTACTTAAATATAGTTAAAACTAGTCTAGAAGTAAAGTTCCTTTATAATACTAGGGCTAACGCCTATATCTACTATAACCGTATACACTTCTATAACTTAAGAGTTAAATTACTTAGAAGTACTTAAGTTATTAGTAGTAAAGTTAAAATAATAAATAAAGGAACTATTATATTATACCTAAGAGTTAATAAGGATAAGGTTTATAAGATAGTATTAAACAATTATTACTAGATTCCTAATAGAAAAGTAAACTTATTCTCTAGTAAGATCTTTAACTAGTATAGTAGTATAATTAGTAGTAGTCGACTTTAGAGTTATTCTACTAATAAGTTATAAGGTCTCCTAGATAACGATTATTATCTTATAAAAGCTCTATATACGTACCTAGTATACTAATAACTATAATTAATACTAGAATTCCTACTTAAATTATTACTAAGTAATATAGTAGCTATTTTAGTATCTACTACTATTTAGAAAACTAGGTCTAATCTCTAGCTTTATTATTATTAAATAGTATATTTAAGACTTAATATAGTTCGAGCTACTAAAAAGGTAGTAAAAGATATAGAAATATAAATAATACTAATACTAGTATAAGGGGAGGTACTTTATAACCCTTATAAGACTAGAAAACCTATAAGATATAAACTAAAAATAGTAGATCTTAACTCTTAAGTCTAAGAAGTCTATAGTTATAGTTATATAGATATCTTTAAATTTTCTCTTATAACTTATAATAGTTATAACTATAAAATATTTATTATAAATAAAGTATTTTAATATTAAACTATATATTTATTAGAAAAGAAAAGTAAGACTTAGAATTATATTAAAAGTTACTAGGTCTATATTTATATGTAATATAGTATTAAAGTTAAAAAGTAGTATCTTAATAAAAGTAAAAAGTATATAATTAATAAGATTAAAGAATATACTAAAGAGTTTAGTATCTAAAAAGAAATAACTACTTTATACTCTTTTAAATAAGATAGTATAACTAAAAGAGCTATTTATATAGTTATTAAATAATTAAAGAATATAATACTTAACTAAAATATTAACTTAAAATTATAAAGTAAAATACTTAAAGTAGTAATAAAAGTTATAAATAAATCTACTAATTCTATACTTTATAAGATTACTTTATATAAGATATATTTTAATACTATTTATTTAAATAAGAATAATAAACTATTAGTAAAATACTTCTAAGTACTAGATTATAAAACCTATATTTATATTTTAATTAAATATAGAGTTATTAGTAAAAAGTTAAAGTCTTATATATACTAAAGAGTACTTATTAGATATAAGGAATAGAGAATATAGTATATTTAAGTTCCTTTACTTAGCGTATATAGGCGTATTATATACTTCTTTAACGTTAGGTTTAATAAAGGAGGTTTTATCTCTAGACTAAATAAATAAGTTTATAATTAAGTTAATATATACTTTAATCTAACCTAAGAGGCTTAAGAGCCTAATAAAGTTTTAGACCTATTAATTAACCCTTACTAAGTTGTTTTTCTACTTAGTAGATTTAATAATAAATATAACTTTAAGTAAAGGATATTAGAGTTTATTAAAGGAGAAAGAGATATATTAAGTATTAATACTCTAGAAAACTTTAAAAGTAAGAACTAATAAAAGGCTCTTAAATAACTAAAAGGCTTAAAAAATAAGAGTTATTTTATAATTAATCTAAATACTTATCTATAAATAAGACTATCTACTAAGGGCGAAATAGTATAAAATTCTACTCTCTAGTTTACTAAAGAAAAGGCCCTATAATTTAGAAAGGGTAAACTAAATAAAACTAATCTTTTAAATATATTTCTAAATATAATTAAAAACGTATAAGTAATAACTAATAATCCTTAAACCCTTACTAAAGTATATTTAAGTAAAAACGCCTACTACTAGCGCGCGGCTAAAAAGACTAAAGATAACTAGTTAAAATATAAGAAAACTTAAATAGTTTATCTAAGAAATAGCTTAATAAGTAGATTAAGGTACCTCTCTAAGAGGTATATATTTAAAATAAAGAGAGATTAAAATAGAAAGATCTTTAAGTTTAAAGTATACTAGGTAGTTAAAAGATTCTATTAAGAGTATAGTATTAATTATTTATAAACTTTTATAAAAGTAGTTAAATTAACCTCCTAGAAGCTTATACTTACTCTAGTAGCTATATTAGATTATAAAGTTAAATAAATAGATATTATAAGTATATTTCTTAATAAAGATATTAATAAAGAAGTATATAAAGTATTACTACTAGAATAGACTAATAACTATAGTAATAAAGTATTTTTAAAAGATAATATTATTAAATTTAATAAATTATTATATAAACTTAAATAATTACTAAGACTCTAGTAAGATAAGCTTTAAGAAGTATTAAAAGAGATTAGACTATTACTTATAACTACTAATAACTATATTTATATAAATAAAAGTAAAATTATTATTATATATATATATATTAATAATATATTAATTATAGGCTAGGTAGAGAAGGAGTTAAATTAAATAAAGGTTAATATATAAAAGTACTTTAAAATAAATAACCTTAGACTAGTTTAGGGCCTGTTTAGCTCGGAATAATAAATTTTTATTAATTCGATAGTATACCCTTATTTCTATAAAACTCGGAATAAAGTTAAATAATTATTCGATAAAACTCGGTATTTTTATTTAATATAATATTATTTAGATAAAATATCTATAATTATTATTCGCTTATATAATCGCCGGTCTATATACTTATAGTAGTAGTATATTATATAGCTACCTAGGCTAGCAAGTTCTTAAAAGTAATAAAAGCCTCCTTAGTTATATATAAATTATTACGTAATCGATCCGGATAGCCGTCTAATAGCTCGTTTATCTATTATAGCCTAGTAAGTTTAAATGTATATTATAGAGTTTTATTAAAGTTATTCTAGTAGTATATAGACGTAGCGAATATAGCGGATATAGCTAGAATTACTATAGTTTTAGCCTTTCTATCGCGTATATAACGTCTTTAAAGAAGGGATTTTATAATAGATATATATACCTAGTAGGGGTAATTATATAAAAAGTAGTAGATAATATAGTAGTGTTTATATTAGGTAGAATAAGCGAATAATAACGGAAATATAGTACTAACTAGTACTTACTTTTTGTATATATTATTCTAAATAAAGCTAGATCTCTTAATTCGGAGTAGTACTTTATAAATAACCTTTAAACAAGCTAAACGATTTATTAATTTAATACGAGGTATTATTCGTATTAATCTAAAAACTCTAATTTATATAGTAGACCCTAGATAATTATTCGATTTTAGTCCGAGCTAAATAAGCCCTTAATACTTCTTTAGAGTTTATATTATTTAAGACCGAGAGGCTTAAAAGTTATATTTATACTAGAACGCTTATATCTAAAAGGTCTTAGAGAAGTTTAGTATAAAGGATTATAAAGCTATTAAAACTCTAATAGATCCTTTATAGTAGGACTAAATAGTACCCTAGCTAAAGGGGGTATAAGTAATAACTAATAATATAAAGGACTACTAATCTATAGTAGGTTCTATTATATATCTTAGTTATATTATCTAAATAGACCTAGTATTCTCTATATTAGTATTATTTTACTATCTTAATAACCTATTAAAAGTATATATTACTTAGGTAAAACGCGGTTTAAGATATATTAAAGGTACTACCTTACTCTCTTTAGTATTAGAAGGTAGTATATATAGTTCTAATAATATAATATTAAAGGTATATAGTAATACTAGCTAGGGTAATTATAAAACTACTAGTCGATTAATATTAGGATACGTATTCTTCTTTATAGAAGGAGTTATATCTTATTAATTAAAGCGTTAATCCTATATTATATAAAGTACTATTAAATCTAAATTTTATAGTATTATAAAAATAGTTATAAAGCTTATATAAATACGTAAGCTAATATTTTAAATTAGATAAAATACTAAAGACGTATAGTCTATTCGACTATATAGTAATTACTAAAGAGTACTTTTAATCTTAGAGAACTTAGAACTCTACTAAAAGATAAAGTACTTTATTTATCGATATTATTATATTAGNGTTTATAGTAGCGGATAGATTAATAAAGGCCCTAGATAAAGTAAAGTTTAAGAGGTTTATAGAGTTATTAAATTTAAAGGAATTACCTTCGAATCTAATTAATTAAACCTAATTACAATAGTAGAAAAGGGGTATATTATTAACTAATATACTAATATAGTATTTCTACTACTCTACTATAAAACAAGTAGAATAAGAGAGTAGGTTTTATATATATATTAGGTAGTTTCCTACTTATACTTTCTAGAGTAACTTATTTAATATAATTATTCTTTAGTACTTTAAGCTAGTATACTAGGTATCCCTCGTATATATATATAACTGTTAACAGATAGCTGTAAAAGTTTTTAATTAAATTCGTTATAAATATCGTCTAATTTAGTTGTAAAAGTTTTTTAGATTTACACTACTAAAATAAGAATATAAAAGATCTGGAGCTCCTAGGCTCTAGATCTTTTTACTTTTGTTAAATCTCCTTGCAATTCTTTCTTTCTCCTGTAGTGTCCCCTGTGGTATCCCCCTACAGTGGCCCCCTTCTATAGTATCCCCCCTCTACAGAATCCCCCTACAGTGTCTCCCTACAGTATCTCCCTACAGTATCTCCCTACAGTATCCCCCTATACAGAAAGTAAAACTCGGCTAATTTGTTACCGTAAAGCGTAGGCGCAAAAAAAGGGGAAGGGGGTAGGGGATACTACAAGCTAGGGTAGTAGAGTAGGAGGGTAGCGAGGAGGGGTAGGCAGGGGGTACAGATATATAAGATTTGCGCATATATCGAAAAACATTTGCAGCTAGCCAAACAGTGGTGCATATTTTTCGTAAGATTGGTGCAAATGTCATGCAAATCTGGAAACTTTTGCATGAGTCACTGGCTCCTTCGAAATCCGCGAAAGTTGTACTTTTGCACCACATTTGCCATATCTAAAAAATCGAGCCAAACATGCCCTTAGGTCCTAAGAATGGTGCAAAAGTTTAACATTTGCACCACATTTGCACCATTTAAATTCGTGAGCCAAACAGGCCCTTAGTATCATAACACCCCATCCAAACCCCCCCTTCCCCAAATAACAATCTTCCATACACCATACATCACACATCATACTAATATATCCCACACTACCTACAGCGAGTAAGAACCTCAACTTCTAGTTCACGCTATTTAATCCTATTCTATTCTATTCTATTCTATTCGGTACTCTACCCTTACTTGTACACCATAACCATAGGATTTCCACCAAGGACCATTTATAGTACCACGGGAGAGGGAGAGGAATTGGGGAAGTTTCTAGACCCTAGACCCCTAGACCCCTTTTTATATATGGAATGGAATATTCATAAAGAGCGTCAGATCTAGGATAGAAAGGATTGGACTTTTAAATCCCAAATCCCAAAGATCGAGGGGGGAAAACTTAGAAAAATATATAAAAGAAAGAAAGAAAGAAGGAAAGGAATAATATTCATCCTCACATCACACACATCACATCACATCACTCCATCCAAATTCAATTCATTTCATTTTCATTTCATTTTCATTTCAATTCCTTCCCCTTCCCATTCCCCCACTCACCCATAGAACCCTTAGATAGACAGACCATGGAGTACCTAAAATTCACCTAGTAGTAAACCATTTTGGCATCATGCATCGCCGCCATACAGAGAGAGAGAAGAAAAAAAATAAAGAAGAACAACCCCACCATCTGCCTGCCTCCCGCCCGATGAACCCCCGACAGAAGAATGAAGAAGAAGAGAAAAAAAAGGGGGGGGGGATGAGAAAAAAAAAGACACCTGAACCATGCTATGAATCCAAGCTAAACGAGCAGAGGGAACAAAAAAAAAATAGCAAGACGAAACAAAAGAAATGCCCCAACCGAGACGCCTTATGATTGTGAGGAGCCGTGGTGGTTTGTGAAGAGAGGGCAAGTCAATGCTCTTATGGTAGTGGAAATTCTCCAATGCCGGCGACGGATGGTGAGTGAGTGCAAATGAAAAGAAACAGAAAAAAGGGCTCAGCGCGGGATCCGTGAATGGGTGAGATGCGTGTCTATATCCCAAGGAAAAAGCACCTCCAGATTTCTTCTATCCATGCTTCATCTCCATGCCGACGAGAGAACATTTCCATCCACCATCGACACCGTTCCCTCCCCCCAAAAAACCCGAGCCCCATGATGCATGCAGCGATATTTCTTGTGGGAAGAAAGATTTATGAATGGTTCAGTCGTAGAATTTTCTCAGGACCTTTTCAACCTCGGCGTATTCTTCTTTAACTTGGACTAGAGAATCTTTGATGCGCTCTAGACATTTGTCTTCGTCGGGTTCGTCTTCAGTACCAGCTTCGTCTTTCTTTTGCCCGTAATGTTGGATCTTTTCGCAGCTGTCTTTGACTTTGGTCAAGCCTAGGGTGGCGGAGGAGCCTTTAAGGAAGTGGCCGAGGGAGGAGAGTTGTTTGAGGTCTTTGGCTTTCCTATACGACGGATGGGACGTTAGTTACTTTCTTTCTTCCAAATATAGCGGGGTAGAAGTGCCGCATGGGCATATGCGCGCATCTCATTCAAGGACCCCAACTCACAATGCATCATCCATCTTAGTGAATGTTTGTTCGGCCTGTTCAAAGAAGCCAAAGACAATGGACTTGCTGAACTCGCGCTCATCTTCATCGTCGTCCATCTCAAGAATTTGTTCAAAGGTTGCGGCATCAATGCTATCTCCTAGGTCGGGCAGACCAACCGAGCCCTCTTCGCTCTGTCGCACCAGTGGGATCAGCGAAGCTCAACGTAGCTCAAGTTCCACCTCCGTACTCACCAACGCCCCAAAATGATTAGAGTTGAAAGGACCAGAGTTTTACTTACCCGCTCTTCTTCATGACGATCTGGCATGGTGGATGAATGGATGAATCTGACAATTCAGTATGGGAGTAATTGTTCTTAGGTATCCCGCAGTGCAGGGTAGGGTAGGGTAGGGCAGAAGGTTGGGTATGGCTGGGTTGGTGTAGTGTAGTGTAGGGTTGTCGTTGACCAGGTGGAATATGCAGTACGGAGTACCTGTATGGCTGGGCTGGGGTGTCGGATCAATAGGGTTTAGGTTCGCCAGCAAGTGCAGCAAATACTGGAGTCTGCAGACTGCAAGATTTTTTTTTTTTTAGAGATGAGCCGATGTTGAGGCAGGAGGGAGGAGAGGAGAAGGTTGGACTGAAGGGAGATGAATTTGGGGTTGGGGTTGGGGATGGGGTTGGCGCAGAGGGGGTATGGGTGACGGTTAGTGAGTGCAGTGCCCAGGTGGTGGGTTGGATGATGGGAAATGTCCCTGTCGCAAGTCTAGATGAATGTCGTAATGTTTCGTTCTCGCTAAATTTCGATCCGATAAGATAATGGATAAGGCAGGAACAGAGGGAGCCAGGGAGCCAAGGGCAGGAGCGAGGGGTCCTTGTGGACTTGGACGGGACTCGTTGGGATGAGGGGGAAAGAAGTGGTGAACGACGTTTCTTTGTTCACTCTTCTACACCACCAAACCAGATTGAAAGCAGATCTTATATAGCTGTATGGATAGAATAGGTAGATGGATAAACGGTAGATGAATAAACAAATGCCGTAGGCGAATGGGTGAATAGGCGAGCCTGGCAAAGAGACAACCGATGAAGGGTCTACAAATACGATTCAGTAACCCAAAGGCTTGATCACCGTAAAGTATACGAGCACGTTTGTCTTGTCTTCACTCACCTTCGCTTGCGGTTGCTGTTTATGGCACTTGAAGCAGTCAGTCAAGGACCACGTGGAATATAAATAGATAAGAACAAGAGTAAAAGAGCCTCTTTTTGAAGGGGGATTTTCAGGGTAGGAGAGAGTAGAAAGGAGAAAAGAAAAGGGATGTTCCATCCACGTTGATCTAATGGATATTAATAATACTGGTACGAGTACAGCTTCCAGAACTCGGCCAGTCGACAGACAGTTGGTCTGCCGGGCTTCTATGGCGGGGTGTTGAACCCAGACCAGGACCCAGGGCGCATCGGAGCCCATGATCCATGCCGCCATATGAGCATCTTCCAATGCCTGCAGGTGCTCTTTGGTGAGAGACCATCCTGACGATCCCTACCGGTACGGAGTATACTCGGCTGCCATACCGTATCTGCTGCTGCTGGTGGTGGTGCTGCTGCTCCAGGCTGTTGCTACACCTAGGAAATGCGACCAGTGCTACTTGAATACCAGTACAGTGCTACCATGACAGTGCCAGTGAGTGCTACGAGTGCTACGAATGCTACGAGTATCCAGGGGTGGCACTTGCACTTGCTCTCATGACATCGACCTCTGGTCAATAGACCGTTCTAGAGTTGAGCGGCGTCTCTTGTGTTTCGGGAAGCACACGCTGCCCAACCCTTTGGCCTCCAGCGGGTTAAGGCGCAGTGCACTGCTTCCAGCGGATTAAAGCGCAGTGCAGTGCAGTGCTTCCCCTTCCCCTTCCCGTCCTCTTGAGTGCTGAACCGAGTCTTGACCCCTCGTGTTGTGTCCACTTGTCAACGTGGATAGAAAGACTCTATTACGGAGTCGCTCCTTCCTCCATGTTCGCTCAAACTCAACGACCTGGCTACTCCGGGAGTATGGCCGACTCCGCGAGTCACAGGATTTTGGGTTCTCCTCCCTCTCAGTCGCTCAATTTCTCAGTCTTTTTTTTGTATCAAAATTCATCTTCCAATTTGATGGAAGTGCGCCAGCGCCGGTCTCCAACCCAACTGGTTTGATCGGGAATCAGGACCCTGAACCCCTCTATAAGATGACGCCCATCTACGTCAGTGTGCAGAACGCCCCCGTTTAGTACTGCGACAACCAAAGCGCCGCCGTCTACTGGACGCCACATAGATGCATTGGTCGTCTTACGGGCCGAGTATATGGTCTTGGCAATCCGACTTCAACCTCCTCTGAGTCTGCTCTAAGCTCTCTGAGCTCCCTGAGTCCTCTCTGAGCCCTCTCTGAGCCCTCTCAGAACCCCTCACCAGTAATGGTGACCCCTCCCACTCCCACTCCCACTCCCGCCTCAATAGGAGTGGAATTCTTCAGTCTAGTGCACTGCGTTGCATATATTTGTTCTCCAAAAGAGAAACTCGGCATTTGCTGGTCATCTTTCTCCTTTGGGTCAGAGAATCCAGACTCACTCCACCCTTCCCCTACATCACCTCATCACACCTCACCACATCAACAAATACAGACTGACCATCGCATCGACAATATCCTCATCTCCATCGAATCTGACCCTTGACTACTTCACACACAGGGACCATCATACGCCTAAAATACCTTCAAGAAAAAACCAAATGCTAAAATGATCGGAGCAATCTCCTACCTATCACCCTCCCATTCACATCCGTCAAGTCGGGTACGCCCACACACGTGTCACACCACGTCCAAATGAGTTTTTTTGATATGCATCCAACATGGCAACAAGGCGGTGGCAGTGGTCAACCTGCATTGCCTCGGGATCTAGAACCTTCTGAAGTTCTTGCTGGTCAAGATCGACGATGAGATTTGTGGGTCAGGGTAGAGCGGTTCTTGTTTTTGCTGGTCTGCATAACCCAATTATCCACCCCTGTTGAATGCTGTGTCCTGAATAGCATTTTCCGTGTTGAATCGGTGATTTGGAATCGTGATCCCGAAAAGGTTCATAGAGAGCGGCAGAGGGATCTTTGAAAATGATTTCCAAAGGTTGGGTAAGCTTTGCTGATCACGTTGACCAGCTAATACCTAGAAGCATCTAGGTTTGCTATCATAGCGTCGCCTAATTCTTTGCTCCGACAGGTCATTGCTGGTTGGAAAAGATCTATAACTACCCTTCAGATATGCAAACGCGGAGGACATCCTTAGTCGAGTCTAGTGATGATTTTTACCATTTCTCGACTTCATGGCATTTCGACGCTTGAGAGAAACACTTCCCGGGCTTATTATTGAACTCAACGACTCGAAAACGTGGAAACGTGCACCCTTCGTAACAAACTAAATCAACACAGACTTTGGAAACTCATTTCGGGAGTTGTTTTTGACTTACTTCGGCTTTCTCCTTCATATAGAGCCACGGAGATATGATGGACTAGGACGAGTTATTTTCCACCGAAAACCCGGAGGGGAGAAACTTGATCGTCGATGTGGTATTTAGACCGACGTCTAGCTCTGGCTTTTCGTCTGAAGAAGAGGTGTCGTGAAGGTTTTTCTGGGTTTTCTGGGTTTCGCGGCTGGGATGGTTGTCAAGCGATGGAGAAAGCAAAGTGTCCACTTGGAGAAGTATAGTATCCATCATCGCAACTCGTGAGCACCATCACCACGTTCCTCTACCTTTCCCAGCTTGGCCTTGTTGCATCCACAATATTTAAAGGCGCAAATTTCCAATCATACCAACATTTCCATCGAATCGAATCGAATCGACGACGATACCACCATACGACCAAGCTGAATGAAACTAGTGGCAATATATCGCATCAATCCGTCTACACGTCCGTCATGCGGTATGCAATAGACCACTAGAGAAGTCAAAGCCTGCTTTGCTTTGCCTTCTTTTCCTTTACATCCCATTATCGACCTGGGTGACCTGGATGGATATCCCAAAGTAATCTTACAGAAGAAACGCTTCAGATGTCGTTTTTATCTTTGCCGATTCGATTTGAGATGGCCTTCCTAGTTTGGATCACTTACGCCATGAGCACTGTCCTAGGAGACTTTTGAAGTCGAAGTCTGTCTTCACCTCGACGATGAACAAGGACCATGATCTCGTTAGTGTTTATGAGCTAGAGAGGGTGGTCTAAATAGGGGGTTTTACGCCCTCCCTTATTTATTTGAGGTAACTCCCTTTTCCCTTTTTCCTTCTCTTTCTCTTTCTCTTTAATATAGGGGTCTAGATCCTTAATCTTTATATCTGTTCTTCTCTATACTATATGAATTGAGAATTTTCATGATTCATAATCGAATACTCTCCCTTCCCATATAAAGTATCATATCATTCCATCTTTATCATTTCCTTGACTTAAGGGTAGATAATCGAATACTCTCCCTACCCATATAAAGTATCATATCATTCTATCTGTATTATTTCCTTAACTTAAGGGTGGATGATCGAATACCCTCCCTTCCCATATAAAGTACCATATCATTCTATCTTCATCATTTCCTTGACTTAAGGGTGGATGATCGAATACTCTCCCTTCCCATATATATATCTAGGGTATCTCTACCTATACCTACACATGGCTTTTGCAATCCTGGGCTGGGCTAGGGAACTCTTACTAGGTACTTGTACTGTA
>LT855414.1:3100747-3137451 GCA_900184765.1 Hymenoscyphus fraxineus | reverse complement strand
AGATGGGATGGGATGGATGGGATGGGATGGGATGGGATGGGATGGATGGGATACTTGAGGAGGCCTATGGGATGGTGGGAATGGGATTCCTGTTTGTTGAATGGTGAGGGTTATGGTGGTAGATAGTTGAATGAATAAATGAGGGGGTATTACCGTATTGAAAAGGAAAGGAGAGAGAGGAAGGAGGGGGAGGGAAGGGGATTATTTGGATAGTTGGATTGTTGGATGGGTTTTATGTGTTGTTTATTATTTGTTGTTTATTATTTATTATAGGTTAAGGGGTTTGGGGTTTGTGGTTTGAGGTGGTATGGTTGGTGGTTTTATGTATGATGTATGATGTATGATAGAATTTAATCTATGTAGAGTAGTATGAATGATGAGTGATGAGTGATATATAGGAAGTATGATGTAATTTAATTTAATCTATATACAGTAGTAAGTATGATGAGTAATGAGGATAAGTCTTTTCTTATCTGAGTATAGGTGGTGGAAATTGGAAATGGTGGTATAGAATGTGGGGGGGGGATAGTGGAAATGGTAGAAATGATGGAAATGTATGGTGTGGTATGGTATTGTGTGGTGTGATGCTAGATTACTGGTAGTATTATTACAGTATACTTACTTATTCTATACCTACCTACCTTCTCCATCAAAAATCAAAAATCAAAAATCAAAATCCAAAAATCAAAATTCAAAATTCAAAATTCGAAATTCGAAAATACTGTAGACCTCGCGGGATTGTAATAAGGAATTAAATTAAATAGCTTCTTGTTTTTGTTCTTGTTATTATCGTCGTTTTATGAAGATAAGTGTGTGTAGTGTAGTATAAGTAGAGGGAGGGAGGGAGGTATCAGAATTATAATAGAGTAGAGTGGAGGATTTGATAGGGTAGGGTAGGGTAGGGTAGGGTAGGGTAGGGTAGGGTAGGGTAGGGTAGAGTGGAGAGGAGTAGAGAGGAGTAGAGAGGAGGGGAGAGGAGGGAAGGGGAGGGGATGTATGTTATGTATGTATGTACTCCCGATATTTATGTTTACCGTTAGAGGTGTGTGGTGTGGTGAGGTGAGGTGAGGTGGGGAAGGGATAGGATGCTACCAAGATCAAGATTAGATGATAAGATAGGATAGGTTGGGTAGATAGGATGGTAATCTGTCGGCAAGATACTGGGATGGAAGGAGGATGGAAGGGAAGGGATGGAAGTAGGAGTATAGGATTCACATCCAGTAAATACAGTAACTTAGTAGACAGTATGTATTCCGATTAGTTTAGATAGCTTAGACAGCTTAGATAAAATAGATTAGATCAGATATCTAAATACCGTAAGTACGGTATGTACTGTATGTACTATCTTCCGACCCCCCATTTCCAATTTCCTTATCAATACCGGTATCAACATAAAGTTAACACTTTACTAGGTAAACTTCAAGGTTGTAACACACTATCTATCACTATCACTATCACTATCTATCACTACCACTACCACTACCCAACAAACAAAACCTCTTCAACGAAACGAAACTCGACAAACAACCTCGAAAACTACTTGCCACGACGTACTTACCCTTCTACAACAGTATCCCCACGCTTCCTCTTACCCGACGTAGAAGAGGTGGACTTCTCGATAGGAGATGCATTACCATTTCCCTCCTCGTCTTCACACATTTCAATATCACCATCACCATCCATCTCACCATCCCCCTTCGAGCTGATCTTTCTATCCTGGTGATCCATCGTCGTCTGCTCGTTTCTATTCTGTTTCCTCTTCTTCAAAACGAGGATCGCCAGGTCCGCAGCACCGAACTGGGCTTCTCGTCTGTCGAGCGCGCCGTGGTAGGTTGCGATAGGATGGGAGCCTACGGTGACGGTGCAAGAGAAGGGTCCTGAGATGCCATCTGAATATTGGAAAGTTTCTGCTTCTTCTACATATTCATCTGGAGCTCGACTTTCCCCGTCAGCTCCGTCTTCTAGAGTTTGCTCTTCCTCGCCAGCTCGACACTCGCCAGCACCCTTCTGCCTATCAAAAACTCGATACCCAACCCTCTCACTCCCCGCAAGAACCCCCAGTTCAGTCTTAGGACCCAGTAACATGGTACCTATCTTCTCCCCTCCCCTCCCATCAGGTCGGCTCGTACTAAGGATACCCCGCAGATACGGCAGGATGCCAACTTTCTCAAGGAAAGACATGCATACATCCATCCTCCCCGAATCGACCCAGAGAGCACCAAGAAGCGACTCGATGATATCCGAGAAGAACTTGCCGGCCCCCAGTCGCGCGAGGAGTGTCCATGGGTATCTTTCTACCTTCTCGATGGCGGCTGAGATGGCGGGATGGAGGATGGTGTATCGTGTGGAGGTGGAGTGCATACTGGTGCTGAATACCAAACCGGAGAAGCGGAGGAATTTGTATAAGGGAGTGGTGGTTGGGTGGTAGATGGGTGAGAGGCGGAGGGAGAGAGTGGCGGTTTGAGAGGTGTGGTGGAGGGACATGCAACACCAGGCTAGGAAATCTGCGTTTCCCATGGCGCTTTGGAGGTCATGCATGTCGAAGTGGGATAGCTTGGAGGAGTACATTGAGTCTACTAGTAAATGATCTAGGATAGCGTCACCGAGGAACTCTAGCCGTTCGAGGGAGTGGATGGGTGTAGTTGGGTTTTGAGTCGAGAAGGAGGCGTGTGTTACGGCCTCACATAGTAGAGCGGGCTTTGTGAATTCATATCCGAGAAGGGATTGCAGAGGGAGGAGTGTAGTTGGGAGAGCAGCTTCTGGAACAAGATCGTAGATTGTTTGACGACGATCTTGGAGTGGGTGCCAGTCGAGTTCGGGCAGGAAGACTTGCATGCATTTCAATGCGGAGGAAATACCACCGTCTAGCATTGAAGCTCCAATGAGGGCTTCGACACAATCTGCCAGGACCTTTGTACTTAATTCTCGCTTGACTTCTTCGGGGTTGTTAGGGTTAGAGGAAGCGAGTAAATCCTCTACATAAGGAGGTCGCCAGTGATGTCCTGATGCAGCGGCTGTGATGATGTACTTTGACAGTCCGAGTTCAATTGCGGCGCGAGAGAGTCGCGAGTTTGCTACTATTCTATCCTTCTTCCCTGAAAGATAGCCTTCGGGCCAGAGAGGGTAGGAGGCCATAAGTTGGATGGAAGTACACAGTTTGAGTAGCGAGTCGCCAAGGAATTCGAAGCGCTCGTAATTTTGAGCTGCTGATGCACCAGGTGCTGAGATGGCGGTTACTACGAGCGAGAGATCTTTGATTTGTACTGGTGCGAGGATGGTGGAGGATAGCTCTTGGGCGACGAGGGAGAAAGATAGTTGGTGCATGATTGAGGGGATGAAGAGGCCCAGTTGGATGTAGTGGAATGGTATGGCTTCTACGAGACAACGAGACGCGGGTATTACTGAAGAGTGTGGTTTCTTTGAGACTTCTCCGCCTTTTTTTCGAAGGAAGCGGAATACTTCATGGGTTTTGGGGAGACGAGTAACTGAGATGTGGGGCTCTTCAGGAGCGTCTTCATATTCTGGATATAGATGCTGAATTTCATCTATTGGCGGCTTTGTTGGTAAGTACGACTTGAATGCGTATTTGATATTTGGGACCAAGACGTCTGAAATGAGTCCGCATGTTGTGCGATCCAGAGGGAGATCATGGTTTGCTATTCTTGTCCTACTACTTGTGTATTGGTCTAGGCTAGTCGCATCCATTGTTGAAAACAGCAATGGTAACTGTTTCTTCTCAATCAGAAATCGGTGCCCAAATGCTGCATTAAGTAGTGACCAGGTTTCGTTCTCTGCTCGTTGCGTATCGCCGTTAAAAGTGGTATCTTGAACTTTCACCGTGAACTCCGTAGCGTTATCCCAATACAACTTGAATTCGTCCACGGAAAGAAGAGAAGCTGGACTGCAAAGCTGTATCTGAAGCATATCAGATCCCGCCGTTGATAGAGCTAAACTTGCAAAATTGACTTGAGCTCCAGCCTTCCACGATCTAGCAACATCCACCCATGGGTTGATTTGCGCGTCAACAGGTACCAGAGAAGCTCGAGTTTCGACTCGGGTTGTCAAAAGATCCCCGACATCCAAGCCATGTTTGAAAAGTGGCAAGAGATTGTCATTGACAAGACCTTTATGATAAAGAGCAACATATGCCTCAAAAGCAACATCCTTAATGGCATTCTTCTCGCTTTTCCAAGAATTTCGACTATCTGCAAAACGCACAGAAACATCGACCGATAGCGGCAAAATGACTCTGGCACGAATAATTTTTGACCCCGTCCCAGTATCTTCGCAGATGAATTCTGGTCTTCGATCAAGATATTGATTGGCAGGCAATGTTGCACAGAAGTGGTGCAAATGAGAGACCGCATTATCCAGATCCAGCACGGCACCCGTTTTCTCAACACGAAAGGTGCGCCCATCATGATTCTCGGAATCCTCAATGACTCGGTATTCTTGAAGTATACGCATATCGTTTTCGTAGATCTCTCTCATGTTTTGCTCTAATTGATGCCATTCAGTAGCACTCTGTTTCTTGTCCGAGGCTTCGTGCTCGAGGAGGAGAATGAGTTTCGAATTCTCCTTGCGAGCTCGTCCTCTTCTTTGTACGAAAGATTTGATATTGGCGGGCTTTTGAAAGCATATCACGAGATTGCATTCCGGGACGTCAATCCCTTCCTCAAGAACACTTGTCGCGATAACTAGATTCAGCTTTCCCATTCTGAAATCAGTGAGCGTATCATTTTTTAAATCAAATCCCATGAAATCTGCAATTTCACGTTTCCTTTTGAAGTGATTCGCTGTGCCAGCCATTGTTCCTATCTGAAATCGGTCTCGTGTCTCCGGATGAATAGATAAAAGATGCGCAAGAACAGATACTACAGCTCTTTCTTGAACAAACACGATTCCACGAAAGGAAGAATCTTCTTGTAGTAAGACATCAATCAGTTTTCGGACTTTATCGGATATCGACAGGGCAGTGGACGAGGATATATCCAGTGGTTGATATATAGTCTTGACCTCTGCGAGTATCTTTGAAATGTGACGTTTTTCAGATGCTGTAACGTCCCAATCGTAATCCCAAGATTCGCCACCGTTAGTATTGGAGTTTCCAAATTGACGAACGACTTCTGATACGTAATAATCGGCTGATGAAGTCCCCAATTCCTCATAAACTTTCAAAGATGTTTGATAGAATCCCTTCATTTGAGATGAACACCAAGTTTTATGGTTTAGGTAGGTCCTGGCTAACCTTCGTTGTGCTTTCTCTGAATCGTCCTTTCGCAACCTAACTACCTCAGGATCTTCATTAAGATCGAGATTTTCGAATGCTTTTCCAAGGCTATCAACGGATTGAGTAGACCCAGGGGGTTCTTCTCCGGTAGACCGGCCATGGAATCGTACTTCGATCAGTTGTGGACGTTTGACATGTTGTATCAAGTCTGATCGATGATGTTTGGGTGTCCTGCATATTGCATCCAGCGTCTTTTCGATATTCTCAACAGACTTGGGGTCGGATCGCATTACAGGACTGGCTGTTAAACCCAGAATATGAGGAATGTCTTTGCTTTCAGCTTTTCGTGTGTGGTAGAACATTTTCATGATTCTAGAACCAGGATGTTTTCCAACACAATTATGAGCTGTTGATGTCAGTGAAAGAATTCGAGGGAGGGAATGGACTTACCCTCATCAAAAATGATCAAGCGCAACGAATTCATCTCAACAAAACCATGTGTTAGTGCATCAAGTAGTATTTGGTACGTTGAAACGACAATTTTGATATTCAGCAGTACAGCATCCCACAGGACCTTTTCAGTCCAACGATCGACACCATCTGCTCCGCTGAGAAGTTTGGTATTTACTGCACTAATTTGCGATTTGATGACTTGGTGTTGCTGCTCGCAGAGTGATACAGTCGGAGCCAAAAACCAGATGATCTTGGAACGTTGTTAGTACGACAAATTGCATAAGCTGGATTGCATACCTGGTGAGAAGGCATACGCTCAAGCTCATGGATCATTCTCATGATTGCCCTATGAGGAAGATCAACAAAGATCAACTAAGTGAGTATATGAATAGGGACAATGTGGTGGAAAAAAGAGTGTATTTGAACTTGAATTGCCCGCTGAGATTCAAAGTCTTGGTCAGATGTGAATCGACTGGGTAAGTTCTCTGAAGGCATGTGTTTAAAAGTGGAAAATTCATAATTACACATGTGTTTTCCCACTGCCAGTATCCATCTGTAACCACGTCCGTCAGCCTCCAACACTTGTCGATTGACTTGTATGCAGATAGTGCAATCGCTACTTACGGCAACAATAATGTTTCTCTTCAGGCTCTCCCCCATCATCTCTCTCTGGTAAGGCCTTGCTTTAATTTCGGTCACAACAGGTAAGCTTGAGACTACAGCCTTCCCATTCCCGGAAGCTGAAGGCTTGTCCATGGCGCGCAATGAGGGTTTCTTCTCGAGTTGAGAAGACTGTGACTGAACCCGAACTCGTTTGTAAGGAAGAGAAGGAAGGGAGCAAACATATGTCGGATTGGGTTTGGTACTACTTCGGAAGAACCCAGGGCACCTCATAACCGACGAAGATGACTGGTCAAAGGTTGATGGCAACGCAGCAGGCAGCGAAAAGGAGAAAGCGATACGATATGATTGGGATAGGTAATCGAGCGGCAGAAAAGGCTCTCTCCCCCCAAGCAACTTGAATGTCACCAATTATCACTCGCTAGGAAGAATCGGACCATGAAGACATTCAATATCCAGATATTCTGCAGAGTTTCCATGGATCTTTCATCATGAACTTGTTCATGTACCGTTCATTTGTCCGTAAATCTTTCGAGGCTCTAAACTAGGTAGGTGGTACAAGTTAAGGTAGCGTTCTACTTACACATGGCAGGGCAGGTTAACGTCTATAGTTCTTACTGGTCGGTGGCAAAAGGCTCGGCCCAAAGCCGGGTGAACTGCCCCATCGGCTCCGGGCTACACATATACCTGCCCTGCAACCACCAGCATCTTCGAGATATCTTTAGCTTCAACATCAACAATTGATCAATCCCAATAAAAAGGAGACATGCCACCCAGATCACGTCCCACACATTTCCTCTGCCTCCCACTTTATTACACCTCGACACATGCTTCTGTATCCAAATCCCTCGCAACCTTCATTACAAGGACCGCAATTGTTCGCACTTCGGAGAACCCTCACGGTATCCCAGAAGGCGCGATGAAGTTAGTTGGTACGGTATGTGCTCTTTTCATGGTGTGTTTTGAGTCAATCCTTGTGGGGGTTTTTTGAAAGGACTTTTATTGTTCTTCGACTTATCTTGAGTTCAGTAAAAGTTGTTGTAGTCAGCTCATCGCTCGGATTTCTAGCATTTCTCTTATTTTGTATGTCAGGGTGGATTTCTGTCAGGGATATCAAAACAACATATAGTGGTGACGATTGATGCCATGAGGACAATGGAGCAATTTAAGGGTTTTACATGAATTGAGGATATGAGGGTTGAGAGGTTATCTATCTATCTGGCAGGTGCTAAGAGAACTGATGATGCAAGTGTTTTCGAGGAGTATGAGCAAGAGGTGTGGGTCGAGATGACTTGATCAGAATGGGAATATTGAGAAATGGTTTGTATATCGGAGAAGGTGTTGCCTAGTCGAATTAGGAGAACCGAGGGGAAGAGAGGACTTTGTTTTATTCTACTAAACAGCTTGAGGAGCAATCCAATTTATCCGAGTAATTCTATTACTGAATCAATTCAAGGTCATCATATTCCACGAATCATGGACATCCGACCTTGAAAACAAAGCCGAAACCCCATACGAATAGCCCTGGAACTTCAGTCCAAGAAAAACATCGTGATTCTCTTATTCCCGTCGTCCCGAGCCGCCTTCGTGGAACAACCATATCTCATTTACCACTTTAGGAATTACAGCCTCAAAATCCATATTCTTTTTCCCCAGACCGTACTACCCCAGAGTCGAAAAGTAAGCTTATACCCGCGACATCGAAACCTATCCCATCAGGCTCGGAAGACGGGAAAAGGTGCACAGGATAAGGAAGGAAAAACCATAAAGTAAGCTTATTATTGATGTGGACTTGATTACTTACACAGGTTACACAGAGACATGATGCGACCTGTGACCAAGACTGTGACAAAAGAAAAAGTCCTCACGCAGAGTTCTCGTATTCAGGGATGCACAGTAAGCAACTCGGGTATCACTATCGCGTCACACTTGGTGGACTGGAGGCTAGTAAGTCGCATCTATCTCCTTCCTCGGCGGATATCGATGGCGAGGCTCAAAAAACATAGCGAGTGTAGGGATGTGTAATCTTACGAAGACGTTTTTGGCGGTGGATTTCTTGCTAAGAACATTCCGCCCCACAAGGAGATATAAGATATAAAGCCTCCCTCGCTTCAATTTCTCATTCCACACCACATTTCCTTATCCTGGAAGACCCTCAATCCCTTCTGCCATCTCTTGCTTGAAAAGGATCAAAACCTAAAAAATCAAAATGCACATTTCAACTCTCCTCCCGCTCTCCCTCCTCGCCCTTCCGGTTCTTGGAACCCCCCTCTTCCAAAACCCAGGCACAATAACAGGCTGGGACGAGACCCCCGTCCCCGAACATGATGGCACCATATCCGAAGTATCCAACATCTTCTACAAAGGGCCCACAGCTCTAAAAATGACACAAACCTACGATAGCTCTTACTCCGGCCGGTACCACTCGGAAGTGAAGAAGTATAACGTGGAGAAGCGAGGGGATGAGGGGTTCTATGGTTTTGCATTTAGATTGCATTCCGAGTGGGATTTTCAGGGGACGCAGAGTTACGATATCTGTAAGTGGAAGAAGGAGTTGTGTTATGGAATGGATGAAGACTAACGCAATATACTTGTAGCACAATTCATAGCCGATTTCAGCAACACAGGCTGTGACGACTACATGCCCTCAACCATGATCTACCTCCGCGGCAACCAACTCGCCACCCGCCGCAAATACGGAGACGTCTGTCCCAAGTCCGCTCAAAAAACCGAGGCCTTTGAGAACCTCGCTACCGTGAGTGCTGGAACATGGCACCGCATCGTCGTGCAGGCGCGCTGGAGATCCGATAACACGGGCTTCTTGAAGCTCTGGTTTGATGGGACCAAGGTGTTGGAGAAGTTTGATGTCGCCACTACGGTTACGGATGGGAGGGCTTTCCAGTTCCGTGTTGGGTTGTATGCTAATGCTTGGTTTGATGAGAAGAGGTTGGTGGGTAGTGGGGATCGACAGGTTTGGTTTGATAGTATTGGGGCGGGGAGTGAGTTCAAGGATGCTGATCCTGATCAGTGGTCTTGAGAGGGTGCTTTTGAGAGATTTATGTGATTGTGTCTAGAGAATGGATAGTTATTGGAGGTAGTAGTCTGGTAGACGTTGGATATTGATTTGTTTACACTCGGGTTCACATACGAGTGGATATATTATTTAGGTCAAACAGCCCTTAGGGTACTGTGTGGCTACTCGCACTTTACAAGGTGGAACCTAGGATACCAGACAAAGGTTGTGCCCAAATACCGTAGTACGCTTTTTATATATGATTTAGGAATCTGCTTGTTTGTAGAGAGCTTGGTTTGTAGAGAGCTTGATTGGTAGAGAGTCTGTTATGGAATTTGATTTGTAGAAATTAGATTTGTTTGTAAAGAGATTGATCGTCTGGAGATTTGTAGGAGAATTGACTGTTCCTTGTACTGTAAAACACTGCAAATTGTGGAACGATCTTAGATTGAAGATTGATGGTACTATTCCGCTAAGAGATCTTTGATCTCCAAAGACAATTATTGTCGCTGTTGTTGTGGTTGTGATTGTGAGGCGCATGCGCCCATTTGTTGATTAGCGTTGGCTATTTTTATTGAATTATGAAATGATGTTGTCCAAGGAGAAGAAGAGAGACTTTTCTGACGAAGGGAAGAGGAGGATTTTGAAGAATAGTACCCATGCGTAAGCCTACCACAATCCTACTAATTGGAGGTTGTTGTTGTGGACAAGTGATCGTATGGATCAAACGATATATACAAGCTTCCCTAGTCACCCTTGATCCGCAAAACACATCCTTTAAATTGCGTATTTACCTCTTAGCAAGTAGTGTAACAGTCACATGCGGCAATGGACGTACTCACCTACCAAGGTTTTGACTTGTGCGGGGAAATTAGAAACTCCAAATTGGGGATAAGCTAGCCGCCAAAAAGTTCAATAGAACTCCTGCACTCATAGACGCATGAAACGAAAGAAAAACTGCAAGAAACAAGCTCAATGTCAACTGAAAAAGTCCCCTGAAACTAACAAGTAAGATTTTAACGAAGGATATTTGAGTAGTGAAGGAATTCACGAACAGACTATCAACGGAACCAATATAGCTCTTTTGTTGACTGCTTCGCACTCTAGGCAGAACTATAATGAAATACAAATGAGTCCAGCACTGACTAATGATTTGTTGAGGTTGCATAAGTATCGCACACCAAATTCTATCTCCTGTGTTTGGGTGATACGGTAAGTCTAGTGTGAAAGGTCTGAAAGGGTCGCCATAGAAAAGTAGTATTCTCCATGGTAATATCGTGATTTTAAAAAGTATGGGACCAGCCTTTTGATCCGTATCGAAGCCCACGTTCGTGGCCAGTTCTCCAATCTTTCCATCAAGCATGTCGAGGGCGGGGCTGACATCGCACCCCTGCGTCCTCTATTATGAACCTTTTGCCGGTTTCTCGTATAATCCTTCCATTCAACGCCATGCACTATGCCTACTCATGAACTCCCAACAACCTTGGTATAAGTGATCTTCTCGACGTTAACACTCTCCTTTCCCTCGGCATCCTTCCTCAGCTGATAGACGTAAAGGGTTAATCCAATTCCTTGGACCTAGTCCCGTATTATTAGCACGCCCAAAATATACTCCCCGTTTGCGAATCCAACTGCAGAAACGTAGAAATTGTACTCACATCCATCAAACAAAAACTAGGTATCATCTCCTCTCCTTCCGCTACCCAACCCGTCGTAAAAGCACCCGTCGCACTACCCGGATTCACAAAGAACTTATTCTCATACTCGAAAGCATCGAATCTATGTGTACCGCCCCAACATAACACGTCCACGTCCATCTTATTCGCCTCTGCTAACATCAGATCCATCTCCATCGGTGCCACCATACTGAAGCCCTCCAAGAAACCTATTTTCAGAGATCCATGTGTGACAGTTTGTTGGAGGGGGAGGGAGGTGGCATCTGCGTCAAATCGTCCTTTGACTATTTTGAGGTCGGGAGAGATGGAGCGGAGGTAGTCGTATGTAGGTTTGTCTGTCAGATTTCCTAAGCAGAGGGTTTGTCCGATTTTGCCGGGCGTGAGGAGCTTTTTAAACTATTTGGATATGATTAGATATTATCTTGTTCTCTGAGGAGGGGTAATACCTTTGCTGGTATATCCATTGCCCGGTCTGGGATGTGGAGGTCCCCAATGACGAGGACAAGGCGGGAGGTCATGGTTGCGGCGGGGTTCAGTTTTGAAGAATTGAGAGGAGATATTGCTTGCGCATGCAAGTTTGATAGTCGTTTATCAATTCCGTTTAATTTAAGACTCCGTCGCGTGTTTAATTGGGGTCGTAGTGGTTTGGGCGCAAAGTAGTTGTTTCTATGTGTAGATGGGGTCGCATACAGCTTCCCAACCTTGAGGAGGCTGAAGCTCCAGATATGCCCCACTTTAGTTTAGCCACCCTATTGGTCCGGTCTAAGCGAGAATTTTCGCTCAGAATTTTCAAACGTCGGGGGCCTAAATAAACACTTCTCAATTCAACAAAAAACAAACGTCTTTGATGGTCTAGTGGTTATGATTTCCGCTTGTCAATTGACAAGCCGCGGGAGACCGGGGTTCGATTCCCCGTCAGAGAGTATAAGAGGTTCAATTCCTTCACAAAGTGTTTATATTTATATTTTTTGTAGCCTTTTTTGCTTATTATTTAGTTTAGAGGTTGCTTTTCCTTTTGAAAAGGATGAAGGTTAAACTGTGGGCTCATCTGGATAGATGCAAAGTGTAAAGATATTAGCTCTTGCCGTTAAGAGCATGCTTCTACCAAGGGCCTTGTTAGACTACGTTACTTTGGTATAGCGAATATAGTCTTCACGGCTAGTGCTAACGGGATATTATTAAGTGTCGTTAAGAGAGCTAATAGATATCGGTTATTAGTACTTAAATATACTTGTACGAAAGAGGAGAAGCATTCCAAGGCTCAAGTCCCTTGGCTATAGAGAGTGTATGTATTGTTACTTTGAAACTTCTTTCTTTACTTCTCATCTACCTACATAGTCTAGAAAGTCTTATTTTTGGGAATAAATGTACTAGGCGAGTCAAATTCGACTCAAAGATGCTAGAATAGAAACATAGCGCCAGAAGACATATAAAGGACATCTACCAAAGTAGTATGGTTTGTCTTACTACATGGACTCAAAGATGCTCCGCTTAATTCTCGAAATACTGCTTGGAATTAATGGTGTCCAAGAAATCATCAGGATCTGGTTACTTAGTGGCCTAACCGGCCGCTCTGGAACAAAAACACTAACAAAGATTACGCGAGGCCGTTCTCTTGTAAGATACAGATGATGCTGTTTGGGAGCCCCTCCTCCGTCCAGCAAATCTTTTCCACCACAACGCCTCATTCCACGCTACACCTTCGTGATGTGTGTATTTTTAATGGCTGAGGTAGTTTACTAGACGGGTCAGCCTGGGCTGCGTATAGCCGAAATAGAATGGAAGCCACCCCCATACAGCCCTAGAAGCACCATAGATATTTAGATGCGTTAATCCATAAAAACTGTACTATACGAGAAAGACTTTGAGTAGCACGGTAAATCAGTAGGTGTTATGAATAATCAGGCTTCTTGCACAGTCTATTTGCTGGACCGAACATTGGCAAATTTGGCAGTGTATAGGGGAGACTTTTAGGGTATATGTTGGTCGCAATTCAAGTGCCTTCTCTTATCTCGCCTGTTATTTCTCCCCCCGCAAGATTATGCGTCTTGCGATTCTCGTCCATCATTCCGCATCTCTGCCCCATTCATATATTCCAGTAGAACTCTGTATATTTCATGTGTTTCCCTTATTCCTTTTTCGCTGACTCCTCGCTCGATGCGCTCTGGGCTTCTCCGCTTGGAGCAATCTGTGCAGCTCCTCCGGTCATCATCATGATGAATTCTGGTATATGTATCAGCACTGCGTCTTCTATTTCCGGACCCTAGAAATTACCTTGGAAGTTGATGGTTCCGTCTCCGTCGAGATCTACCTCTTTGACAATCTGTGCTAGCTCTTCGTCGGTGACCTTTTGTCCAGATGCCTTCATGACTCTTCCAAACTCCTCAACTGTAATGTTTCCTCCTTTATCTTGATCCTGCTTCGGTTAGCCACTCCCCGTTTCGTTTAGAGACTTCCTTGACGGCTTACATAGACATCGAATTCCGCCTTGAAGATTGCGATTTCGTCTTTGGATAATGATCGAGCCTACTGTACATCAGTGCCAGTTACCCCGCTGTTACCAAGACGAGAATTACCATTTTGAAGCGCGTCATGTAGATTCAGATGATATTTAGGGTAAAAAAGTGCGTGCGGTCGAGTTTCTCTGATGACTAGTGCAGTACTTAGTGGAAGAGGCAAGTGAAAAGATCAGACGATCAAGTTTGGTTCCCACCCCGCTATTTGAGCAAGACAACGCGCATTGACATTGAAAACATAACAAGCAAAGACCCCACCCTTCAAACGCTGCAGCGCTAGGACCTTGGCGATCGTTCGTCGGGTTCATGGGGTATGAAACAATGCTTGTGTTTCGAGGTGAGGCGAGAAGGGATGAACGAGGAACGAATATGGATTGCGTGGGATGCCATTGTTGAGCAAAAGGGAGCAATGGAAATGGCTGAGGGGGAGAAAACGATTGGTCTCCCATGTTTTTGCATTGAAACGATTGCGCGATGAGGGGTAAAATTGTTTCTTAACGTGGGATTAGCTGGATCAGCAGGTAATGCCGAGCGTTAGATTCAAGACATTATTGAGGAGAAAGATTTTTTCCCCATGGATTTCCCTTCGGCCTTCGGGACCAACGAGCTCAGAGTTGACTGATTGCGAACAATTTGGCGTGTGAACATCAGGTAAATGTTTATAGCATGTGATATATTCAATTTTTCAAATAATGTCACCCTGGGGAAACGAACGGCCAGCGAAAGGAGGCATTGAAGGAATGGTGGATTTTAAATACCTTTCCGTTTGCAGGAACAGGTATGACGAAAATAGAAGACTATGTTTCAATGAACATATAGCACTGATTTTATAATTCGGCAGAGTAGATCTATTATACCAAGTTACAAGAAAAATGGGTGGGAACTGTTCTCTATCAAACTCGGAAATTTGTTTTTTATATATATGAGGTTAAGCGGCTAAGCCCATCAATATTTTTGATATAAAATTGTCTGTTGGTTTCACTACAAGAATGAGGTGATACGGGACAGCATATTTGGTCTGTATTCGTATGAGGGTTCTAAGAGAGTGTGGTTTTCTAGCTAAGGATATATCGTATAGTGTTATGTGGTGTCTTAGACAGTCTCACATCTCACGTGACTGACCTCAGATATCCCTCCAGGAGTGGATATACCGACATTATCCTTTCTGCAAAAGGTTTGGGGCAAGAGAAGTTGTCAAGTTTGGTTGCGACGATTTGAAGACTACTCCCCATCCTCATTCGATCACCTTTTAAGTGAATAAAATGCACTAAAACTTTCGAGAAACTAATTCTGTTCAAGTTCAGTTACGATACAAATTGATACCAGTGAATGTCAATTTGATAAGCCGACTCATTTTCCATACATTTGAGTGATAAACGTGAAAAAGACCATACATACGTATACAGAAAAGGAATGGAACCTAATATTTGCCGTGTCTTCCCCACTCGAGTAGTAACGTCATTGGCGTCGCTTAACCTTCCACAGGTGAAAGCACACCAGTTTTGATATCAAAAATATAACCTGTAGCCCCTTGAGCGAGATCTTTTCTCACAAGAGGGTTTTCACGAAGCATTTTTAGATCTTCCATAACACTTTGCTCAAGGCCGATACTAATATCACTGTCAGTAAACTGCGGTTTGAAAGTAGAAGGAATGACGCACTCTTTGATACTACCAAATTCCATGGTATCAATTTCTTGCTGATGAGGAAGTCGTTCGATTAGTTTCTCTCGAATTATCGCATCTGTGAAGTGGAGGGTTCCGCAATCTGAATATCAAAGTTAGTGGAGTTTTTATCTGAGTGGTATCGAGTGACACACCAGTATGATGGATTATCATCACAGTTGCAAGTCCAACATATGCATCAAGTGCAATGATGTCCTTCATTGCTGGACCGATATGACCACCGACATTACGGCAAACCACGACACCATCTACGGGGCGAGGTCAGTAAGATAGGAGGATTAAGTGTTGAACAACGTTAACGACTACCTGTTGGCTTCAGGTTTAGGAAGTACTCTGGGACGCAACGTGGATCGCAACAAGCAACTAGTGAGTTTTAGTAGAGTAGATCATTTATATTTTCCATTACGAATACCTACCCACAAATGTAGGATGAGGAGGAACACCAGCTTCTTTGAACTCGGGGAAGAATGGTAGTGCTTGGTGGCCTGCTACAATAGCCCTGCGAAGTTATAAGAACCACTTTTATTTCTGCAGCCATTTCAAGTTTCACTCACTTGTTGCGTTGAAGCAATTCGGTGACAGTGCTATTCTGCATGGTGTAAACTTCTACACTGATTATTTGGGAGAAAGTTATATGTGTACGTGGTGATAATGAAGGTGTTGATGTCGATGGTTAAAGGGAAACTTTCAAGAATTCTATCGAGAGGTTTATATACACCTCTCGGAGAATCATCCTCACCACAAAACAGAGTATTACTTGGAGAGGCACCAGGTTACCAATTATCCAAAAAGGATGGTAGTGGAAGTTGTGAGCTTTTCTCCTGACGACACTGTTGTAGATATATTAGATACCCCGCTTGAGTTGTATGCGAATCGGTTACTCATCGCTGTCAAGAGTAGGACTGAACGTATCATAAGGATTTTTTGAGATTGACCTTGATCAGTCAGGAGCGGAGTCTGTTACGAATAAAAAATATGATATGCGTGGCGATGCTATATAAATCTATACTTGCATCCGGAGCTTCGTGTACATCCGAGTCCGTACTGTAAGATGACGCGGAGCCAACCTTCATGGCACCTCAAACTCAGGAATAACGGGGAAAGCTTTTTAAAGACGTCTCAATCGATTGGCTACTCCGTATGGACAACATAGCCTCATAGAAGAACCAATATTTTCTACCTGGGCCCAGAATATTCCGGAGCGCGGTTTTTGGCAGTGATCCTTCAACACCTGGTAAGTGATAGACGTGACTTTACAGCTGTGCTAATATTGAAACCTTCATCAATACAGAACGCCGATTGATTGAATCATGTTGCTTAGAAACCTTTTGATAATAGTTATCCTTCTAATCCTCGTAGGGGTTTGCTGACACACGTAGACGACGAGTGCAGCAGCTGAACTGAGGGGAAAGAGCTAGACCAGTCCGGGGGGACCCGATACCATGGCACTGTAGTGATCCCGCAAACATTAAAAGCGGCAGTAAATAGCGCACTCCTGGGTGTAACTCTTGAGAAAATTTATGATTCGTTGAATATCTACCACAGTTGATTGGTTTTCCACGATCCAAGGACAGTCGAGAGTATCAAATTGAAGATTTCTGTTTCAATTACTTCATATCATTGGAGAGATAAACTAAGGGCTGGTGAGGGGCTATTTACAGCCACTTTTAGCGAGCCTGTACCAGTAGTTGTCAATTCCCCCTTGCCTGCCGAGCTTGCATCTCTCACCAAGCTTCTCCAAACCAGCCCCTCTTAATATAAGACATGGTCAGCATGACATCGACTAAGCGCTTCAGCGCTACATTGCAACAGCTACTGTATTGCTAATCTATTAATCCCTCACTCGCGTGGAAATCTAGCACTTTTTCACTCGCACTCCCACCCTGAAAGACGTACACCACGCGATTTCTCAAGTCCCAATGCCGGGATACCAACGACCAGATTCGATCAAGACTACGAGATATCTCTGCCTCACTCTTGAACTATTCCAAATACTTCCTGTTGCAATCTAGTAGCCTATAAAATTATGTCGAAGAAACAATCTCTCTTTGAATTTCAATTCGTCAACTCTACGCTCGCTGCCCCAATGCCGGCCCAGGATTTGGCTGTAAGGACTCTCATTCGAAAGCAAGCAATGAAAAAGGCAGCTGCTACTCGTAAGAAGAACAGCAACTATGGAAAACACAACCTTCGTCAATACCCAGTCTTTGTTGAACCAATGCAATCGGACGCTGTCGAGCTGATTAATGAGTTAGCCTTCCTACCAGAGTCAACTCACGAGGAAATGACCACGGCCCGCAATTCAGATGCACCCAAATTGTATAAAGAACCAACACATGTTGCAAAGAGAAAGCCATATAGGCGGTCAGCGGATTCAGAGATGTACCTGGCCATACTTGCTTTGGGCCAAAGCCTCCCAGGTACTCTATCCGCTAAAGGATATGAATTGAGTAGTATCAAGTCGGATTTTGACATTCTAGAGTTATCTTCTTTGACATCCATGTATGGAACAGCTGCTCGAGCGGCTTTGTCAAACGACCCTCATCATCTCATAGATAATATCTGGGCATGGCAACAGTGGTCTTACTTTTCATATTTGCGGAAGCTTTACGGTCACTATCCTTGCTTAAATGCTGCTACAGATTGTGTGGTCGCTCGGGCTAGGCAACTTGTTTCTCCTCACGAGGACCGGGAATCTACAGTGATAGGGTTTTACGTGAGAAGTTTAGAAGCTTTGCAGAAGGCTCTCGATGACCCTCGGCAACGATACACGCCAGAGGTCCTCTGTGCCACAGAGATACCATCCTTATATGAGGTGAGAATGTTGAAAATATTGATGGGCTTAATCCTTAATCCATTCTTGTAGCTTTTGGATCCTTTGGGTGAGACGGCATGGATTCGACATGCTGCCGGAGCAGCAAAATTAAGGCTCTGTTCACTCAGAATATTGTGTCTCAATATCTGGTGGAGACACGCTAATGCGTGTACCGTGGGTCCTTGATCCACATATGTATCCACAACAACCGAGACTTAAGCGAGGACTCTGCTTTAGGGCACGCACGCTGTAGCTACAGGCTCTTATACTCTCTCTTAGGGTACTAAAACCCTAGGACTCTATAGAACAAATATATAAGTTAGCGCATTTAATAGAGCGCTATCGCTTTAGTACCTAATAATAAATAATAAAAATTAAATAAAAATATCCTAATTGTATTAGAGCCTAGCTAGTAAGAGAACAGCCTAGAGGCAGAGAAGGTACCTAAATTTATAGGAATAGGGGCATAAACAGTCGCTCAAGGGCTGTCTTGGCGCGATATTAAGGACGAAAACAACCTCCAGAGGTTGTTTTCACTTTTACTACCAAAGACGATATTGCGGGGCAATATCGTGTGGATCAAAATGTGATCTACAGTGTCTGTACGTGGACGGATTCTACACTAGGCCAAAGGAAGCATAACGCGCTCGGAGACATCTAAATACGGCCAAAAGTGGGACAATGTTGAAGGACAATATTCTGAGTGAACAGAGCCTAATACAAGTTCGAGGTCCATCAAATTACACTAGTGATTTTGAGAAACCGTTGTTTTTAGCTCATACTGGTGCAATAGTCAGTCTGCAAACATATTTTTGCTTGTTCTTGGTATCAAGTTGCTAACACAAACAGATGACGGAATGCCCATTGAATAACGAACGATGCTTTCTTGAAGAGAAGCGCTGGCAAAAAGTGTTTAATTCTCTCATTGTTCGTGATGGCTTCCAGATATCTGACCGGAGCGAAATCACAATCACTCTGATAATGCTCAAGGCATTTCTTCCTGAGTTTTATCATGATGCGACCAATATTATCTACGCTGATGCTCTCCCAGAGGTGGATACAGTCGATGATTTGATATCTCGTGTTAGACGAATTCTGAACAAGCTTTATCAATGGCATGACAGATATGTAACAGTATTTAGTTATCATCCGAAGCTCAATCCGGGTAGTGTCCAGTACGACAGTGTTTGTAAAGTCTTTTCGACATATCTCACTTGTATCATGGCAGGGAGCCGTTTGCTTGGGATACTCTCGCCAAATGAGCGAGCCGCTTTCAAAGAGCGAACCCAAAAAGCGGCTGCTGAAGTGAACGAACTTGATCTTGAGGTCAGATCTGGTAGCAAGCACACGTGCGTCTTTCTGGCTCAAAGCAGAGGTACCGCACAATCTATCATTGCTACAAAAGAGGAGTGGCAGCAATTCAACGCTCAGGAGCCAGATTTATTCGCTACTTCAGGAAGATTGCTTGTACGATCACATTTGCGAAGCTGGTGGTCCACTATTGGTCGTAAGATGTCTAGAGAATCTAATGCGAGTGAGTTCTCATGGTAAAGGAGCTGTTTGTGTCGATGTATAGTATTTCTACTCTAGCTTTGGAACGCGAAAAAGCGCGAATAGAGTTGTTTTTGGTTCCAGAATAAACTGGAATGCTCGAGGCATTTGAATTCAGGCTGTACAGATCACCACAAAAATGCGGTATGTAGGAATGCGGCGCATTGCACTGTACCACTGCTGGGGGCGGCTGTGCGGATCCTTCAGCGAAGCGACCTCTAGTTTACACCCCCAATCAATATATCGCATGTTTAGCCCCCTATGGCTGCAGTTAAAGGGGTAACGAAACAGTTTGCTTCCTCGACTCGCATTTTCCTACAGTCAAGTGACCAACTTATTTTATATATCCGGAAATGATGTGGGGTATTTGCTCATACTATACCTTTTTACCCCTACTGAATCTATTTCCAAAGTCGAGTAATTACACGTGGAATAAATTCCTCTTGATGGCATACATCATTATAGAGACCTTTTGTTTGACAGTCAGATTGTTACTGTTCCTGGAAAATCACGTTTTTAACACCAGTTAGGAATATCGCTGTATCTGATGCATTGGGGAGTTTTGAAGTACCTATGTTGTCTTTGACCTTTGCCGCTCAAGTTCTGCAGCGGGAACAGTGACACAATCCTTCTGTCCACACTCCAGTTGGGCGATTCTGATTCCAGAACCAAATATTATTCCAACCACTTCTCCTATAACAATGCAGAAAATATCCGGACCTCAGCAAATAGAATGCGCCCTTTTTTCTTCCGTTGCTTCTCCTCGCGTCACACGACATGCTGTATGGCCGAGAATTCCTTACCCCTCGGCTGTGCAAATCCTCCAAAAACTGTTAATACTATGGCATATCGCCGATTCAGCTTGTTGCAGTTGGAAAAGGGTTATCTGAACGGAAAGCCTAGTATATGAGGGACGGATCTCATTTATTTGCTACTTCCCCTTTTTCTTTTACTTTTATAAGTTGAATCCTTCATTCAGTATTTAGTGCCAATAATGCCTTTTTGAGGAGTGAATTGTTGATCTCTTTCTACTTGTACAATATGGAGACCGTTGATTTAGTTACTGTTACCACAGAGACGATTACTGGATATGCATTTATAACTGAGACTCTACCTGTTGCCACTCCCAGTACCACATTTAGGACCATCAGCGTGAAGAAATATGCCAGGCCCTCTACAGTTTCGTCAGTGCAGACTACAGAAGCTTCTCAAACCGCTTACGCATTTTCGATTTTAAGCACAAGTTCTGAAGAAGAATCCACCTCGACTACTACTTTTGTGCCATTTACGTCTTCACTATCCTCTTCCATTACTTCAACACAAATTGTTCAGAGTTCGACTGATTCGAGTTCTTCGATAACAAGTGAATCCGCTTCAGTCTTGCCAACACCATCCACCCAGATCCACATCCTAAAAACCACTACTTCATCCCTACCGTCTTCTTCTTCAAGCAGTACACAAAACGAGCCGGCCATACAAACAACCTCCAGTACCCAACTCCCAATTCTACTACCAACAAAAACCCAAACTCTAATCACTCTCCCAACAACATCCATACCTAAATTCACCCCCTCGCCCCCACCAGCTCCCTCAGAAGAACAATTCCCAGCAAGAAAACCCCTCACGATTACCTTTACGACTCTGGGGTCAATATCCCTGGTTCTATTACTAGTTTCCTACTTCCTCTGGCGACGACGAAAAAGACAGGCGCCGAAGGTGCCGCGGAAGGGAGATGGAAGGGTTTCGAGGAGAAGGCGAACGATCTATGAGCTCTTCACGAATGCTCCGAGAGTGCCGCAGAAGGGGAATGGAAGGTTTTCAAGGAGAAGGCGAACGATCTATGAGCTCTTCACGAATGCGAATGTGCATGAAAAAGATGGGGTGAGTGTCGGGTTTAGAAAGAGTGGTTTTGGTGTCCGATTTGAGAGTTTGAGAGGAGCGAGTTTGAGAGGGAGTCTGAGGAGGGGGAGGGAAAGGATATATGAGCTTCAGAGTGAGAGTGGGAAGAGGGAGGATGTTGATTGGATGATGTTGAAGGATAGGGTTAGGGTGAGGATGGGTGAACGGCTGGGTGGCTTGGAGGGTCGGTATCATGGAGCGGAGAAAAATGGGAGGAAGAGTGAAAATGTAGGGAGGAGTGTTAGGTGGGCTGATGGGTGATATGGGAATCTGCTTGGAGGGAGCTGATCTCAGACCTGGGCACGATGGCGATATTTATCGAATTATCGCAATATATATCGCGATATATCGCTAATATATATACCCACGATTCTAATATTTATCGTCTAAAAAGTAACGATAATCGATATTTGTACCTAAATTTAGTATATTTTAGGGTAATTTTAAAGGTGTTTTTAGGGTATTTTAGGGTGTTTTTAAGGTTAATTTAAAGTGAGAATACGTTTATTATAGGAATAAAAAGACAATATAAACAATCGATTTATATTACTCTCGTATAATAATACTACCTTTATTATTAACTTTAATTTTAACCTCTTTATTACTATCTAGTATAATACCCTAACTTCGTAAGTATAAGACGTATCGAATATTCTTACTATAAATAGAGGCTCTCTTTTAAGAGATTAGATTACCGGCCTAGCTAAATACTTGTTCTAATAGAGCGCTAGTAGCTAGTATTATAAGATAATCTAGAGCTATCTATATAATAATAGGAAAGTTATCCCGGCGAGATATAAGGAATCTGTTAGAAGACGATGGCACAATGTGGAATGGATAAGCTGGAATACAGAGAGAAGCTAGCTAAGGGAGCATGGGAGTCTTATAAGACGACCCTGACCGAGTGGAAGCTGCTAGAATGCCGCTAGAATACTAGGCATCCACGTAGGCAACCGAGATAAAAGGTCAGGCAGCAGAGACAGGAGTATAGGAGGTCTCGTACTATAACAATTACCGCTATAAAAACAAAAGACGATACCCCAGCGTCACTAATCCCTCCGTAGACGAGACGTACTTATCCGAGAATCGAAGCAAGTAAGTATACTGTAAAATCCAAATCCAAATCAATTAAATCCAAGTCGGTGGCTCTTTATAAGCACATGCCGACATCCAAATACAAATCCAAATCCCTATCCGAGAGAGGCTCTTGATAAGCACAATCCGGTGTCCATCATCAATATCCATACTAAATCCAAAGCAATGTGATGTATCTAACCCAATGTGATCTGTAGCCCAAATGAGTGAAATGTCCTTCGTCCTGAAAAAAGTCCGTCGGATCCTAAGCATGTTTGTCTTGTAGTATCTTCTTCTTTCGTTCCTCCTCCTCTGCCTTCTCCTGGAGTTCCCTCTGTTACTTGAAGAATAAACTACGGAATACTGCCCAACCGAGCGCTTTTAAGTCCTTTTCTAGCTCCTTCTTTGTAGCAGGTGGAGCTACTGGTTTGTCCGGCTTAGCATTTGCGTACGTAATATGGTATATAAGTTGTTAGGTAGAGGTATTAAGTTCTTTTAAAATGTCTAAGTTATGTGAAATAGCTAATTTAAGCTGGAAGGCGATACGTACAACCTTTGGGTCCATATGCGCATATGGCCATCTAGGCATGGTAGGCTGAGGGCTAAGCGAGCTGAAAAAAAGGGGGGTTGTTTTATAAGGTATCTGCTGGCTCGGTTTGTACTTTAAGGGCCTATACTATAAGAGCAGATTTTATCAGTTTATTCCGCTAGTTTGTAAGGCAAGTTAAGGCTGTTCGTAAGTATAGAAATAAGTCGGTTATGACTAAAATAGTTTAACAAAGAGATCAGTCTGAAACAGGGGGTGTAGAGAAGAGAGTCGGTTTATAGCAAAGGAGGACAGTTGCCTGGCGCTCCTTCGAAAGTAGTGTTCTATCGGATTAACCGATGACTAGAAGCCGGTTTGTAGCTGTTAATCCTTTAAAAAGTAGTACCTATTTAAGTATTACAATACGTAACTAAGCTAAAAGAGAGTATAGGAGAGTTTAATATTCGAGTCCTCTAGCAATATTAATATCTAGGTTAATCTAGAGATAACCCGGCAAAGAGTCTTACACGTAACTGAGCGAGAGTATCAAAATATTAAAAAGGGGGTGGTTTCTTAGTACCTTTCCGTCTAGGGCTGGGTAATCAACCAGATTTTGTTAAAAAGATAAGATATACTTAGATCCTAGCATTGCTACCAAATGTCAGAAGACGAAGGCACAATATGGAATGGATAAGCTGGAATACAGAGAGAAGCTAGCTAAGGGAGCATGGGAGTCTTATAAGACAACCCTGACTGAGTGGAAGCTGCTAGAATGCCGCTAGAATGCTAGGTATCCACGTAGGCAACCGAGACAAAAGGTTAGGCAGCAGAGACAGGAGTACAGGAGGTCTCGTACTGTAACAGAATCGATATATAACTTCCGGGCTAGAATTCCTCTCGATTACCCCCTCTTCTAGCTATCTATTAATCTTATCTCGTCGAATTACTAGTATCGCTAGATTACTAGCTTTGTAGCCCTAAAAGGGATTATTTTAAGACTTGTCCTTAATTAAATACTCTAACGATAGCGATAAATTAGATCTTGAATTATTAGTAAGTTAAGCTTAAATTACTAACTTATAAGTAATACGTGTTTTATACCTAGTAATATTATTAGTACGAGTTTTATAAGTATTATAGATATACTTAAAGTAAGCCTTCGACTTTTTATAGTTAGGTGTATTTATACTACCTACTACTTTATAAAGATATTTAAGTACTTGTAGTTTATATTATAGGTTATAAATAATTACTACTAATACTTATTATATAGCTATATACTCTTTATAGTACGTGTTTATCTTATCTAGGGTAGCTTTTACTATAATTTAAATAATTAGTTACTTGTTATTATAAACCTAGATATTAAGTTATTACTAGAGCTATAGATATTCTAGTATTACGTTATAAAGTATAGGATATTTCTCTACTTATATTTAAATAGTAGAATAATAAAATAGATTAAAAAATAAAACTATATCCTTAAAAGTTTTCTAGTCTAAGTTATCTAGAGTTTTATATAGCTTTATAGACTTGTCCTATAGTTATTTACGTAGGATAGACTTTAGCGTAGGTACTATCTTTAGTACTATAAATAATATTCGATTAGTAGAATTCTATTATACTAGTATATCGAATACAAGCTTAATAAACGTTATCTTTTTCTTTTTATATACTTCTTTTAGCTCGAAATAAGCGATCTTTTATAATTTAAAAATAAGGTAAAGGTATTATAGTTTATAGAAGGTATTAAGCTCTTAAAGGCCGCTATTAAGGGTAGGAGTTTATAATATTATATTATTATATAGTAGGATATATTTAGATCTATACTACTAAGGGACTACCTTAATAGCTTTAAGGGCTTATAAAGTTATTAGTAAAATACTAAGAAATATATAATTTTTAAAGGATATTTTAAAGTAGCTAGGTAAGAACTAGTAAAACTTACTAGCTTAAATACTAAGATTATATATATACGTATAATAATATTAATTACTATCTACTCGATTAAACTTAAGTATATATTATAATTACTTATTCTCTAGAAGTAAATCCTACTAAAATTTAACTTCTACCTTAAATACGTCTAGTATAGTATTATTTAGTACTATATTATCCCTAGTTATTAATAAAATTAAGTATATAATATCTAGTCGATTAGTAACCTCTAGGAGCTTATTCGTAAGAACCTGTCCGTTATATAAAGGATCTATTACTTCGATTATATCGAGGAGTATTAATTTAAGAGTAAAATCGTTATTAGACTAGTATACTATAACTATAATATAATCGAGCTTATTATTTCCTACCTATCTATTAGTTATTAACGAGATTCGACTACCTAAACTAATATACTCCTATAATTTAAGTACTATTTAATCCTTACTATTTTAGTATTATAACTTTAAATCTTATATTAAAGTCGTTCGAGATACTTACTATATTTTAGGGGATAAGAATAATATAAACTCCTTTATTTCTAACTATATAATAAAGTCGAATAAGAGGTTATTTTTAATAATTAAATTAACGAGTAATAGGTAGTAGCGTTTATTATAGGTTTATAAAGTTAGTACTATATTAAATATATTCTTTAGCTTATTTTATATTTCGAGGGATATTTTCGAAGCTTATTCTATTATAGGAATAGAGGGATAGTTCTAGTAGTAGTAAGACTTATAGTTTCTAGTAGTAATAACCTTTTAAGAGATTTCTTTAGAATAGAAACACCCTAGCTAAGTATAATAGATCTCTATATATTTATAACGTTTATCTATTATATACTAGGTATAGAGAGCGTTTAGTTAGTAGAAAATAAAGGTATTCGAGTCCTTAAGCTTTAAGGCCTTTCTTCGATATAGTAGGGGTAGTATAGGCTTATTATCTATTATATCGGCCCGGGGTCGTTTCGGTAATAAAACGCGTACTCTAGGAGGATCTCTATAAGAAAGACTAGGTATAGAATCAAGTAGTAGTATTTTTAGTTAAATTTAGAACGTTATTATAATAATAGTAGTAATAGTAGTAGTAGTAGTAGTAGTAGTAGTAGTAGTAGTATTATTAGCTGTTAGGGCCTAAGGAGCTAGGGAGCTAGGGAGAATAAAGCGTACTAATTAGTCCGGAGACAGATTTATAGTTTTTCTAGGTTACGTGTAGCAATAATTAATATTATATCGTATATCGCCAAGAATCCGATATCGTATCGTTAATATATTTACGATACGATAATTATCGTAGACCCCCCCAATACGCCAACGTTTTTATCGTGCCCAGGTCTGGCTGATCTTAATAGGATTACTTTGGAATGGGTTGACTCTGGGTTTCTCATTTGGCAGTAGATACAAGCGACATTTAAAGTAATAAGCATAGATTTCATGACACAAAGTTTGCTTACCGCACGAATTTAGAGAGAGCAAATAAAAGGGGTACATTGTATAAGTGTACTCAAGGTCCTTCGACTATGTACTCGGGGTGCATTGCTTGGATTACATCCGATACAAGAGTAAGGTAAGAGATATTGCAGCAAAGAATCACTGCTTCTGTCTTCCGTAGATCTCTATTGTTGTCGCATTATTCTGTAGAGCTTGTGTTTTTGAATGCCAACCAGTGGCAACCACTTAAGCTGACCGGTATCATTTCTCACATCCCTTATGACGCTATCACCAACATAAAATCAACGTTCGATTCATAATATTGTTCAAAAGGGGGTTTTGACCAATGTCACTAACTAACCTATTGACAAGACATGTAAATCCCCTTCTGGGAATTCTTTCACTTGCTATGAATTTGAATTACTCATCGGCATTATCGTATCGTACCTAGTCAGCTCTTGCTTCTTTATCGTATAGGAGATTCCCACAACAGTTATTCCTCGATGTATATTATTGTAGATGGAACTCCACTATTGAGAAGCTTGTGAGGGCCATTCGCTTGATCATCTCCCATTGATTCCAAAGTTACAGGAAGTCCAGGTACCAGTGGAAGAAGGCGATTATTGGAGTTTTGGCGAGGCAAATTTGACCTGAAATTGCTGAAAATATCATACGAATTTCCGAGGAGAGAAGGCAGATATGTTTGATTGCCGTTCAGACAAACTCTTGATTTCTACTGTTGCGTCAAGTGCAAGTTTCCGCCGTGCAGGTCGTATATGGCTTTCGAAATTTCGCTTGCGCTTCCAGGAAAGGAAGTCGCGACTGGAAGCAAACCACTTCGCGACTCAACTAGAACCAAAACCCAGACCTTTCCAAGATCCCAACTGCACCTCCATCACGCATCCAAGATCAAAATGGCGTCTAGTACGGTACCAGCCGCCAACGACTTCCAACCTGGATTCAGAGGATCTGGGAACCAACCTTCGTCCCTCCGCGATCTCGAAAGTGGTCTTCACAGCCCTGCCGCAGCCACAAAGACTGAGTATCTCACGCACATCCCTGAGGACTACATTGTAGCCATCGAAAGAGCTCTCGGTAGGACTTGTTGCTGGTTGCTTTTCACAGTAGCTGACACAGTATTAGGTGGACCACCTCACTCAGAACACAATTTGATTCAACACTTCTGGCCTGCTTTCGGTCTCAAGGAAGGCATCTACAAGCAAGTCACCAAGTACCGTTACTTCGCGCAATACAAGTTTTACCTTGTCTCGGCACTATATAACCTCTGCCTCATTGCGCAACTTGTTCTCGGCGCGGCTCTGACCTCTCTCTCTGCTGCTGCCAGCACCAAAAACGGAATCGCCATCACGATCATTGCAGCTGCGAACACGGTCAATGCTGGAGTTCTCGCGTTGCTTCATGGTAGTGGATTACCTGCTCGGTTGAGGAGTGATATGACAGAATACGAGAAGGTTGCCACGTGGATGGAGGAAGTGATGCGTGGCGGTGTGGCTTTGGGAGTGGTGATGACCGGTGCGCCTGGAGACAATGAGGTGACAGTTCGGGATCGTGTCGTTGGAGAGGCGACGAAGAGGTTCTTGAAAGCTAGAGGCACGGTGGAGAAGAACAAGCCGAGTGCTTATAGTGGCCACAGTTCTCAACATACCTCGCCTGGTTCACACGCTCCTACACAACACCCTACCGGTACTGGTGCGGGTACGGCTCCACCTACGCGTCAAAGTACCGCTGTTGGAAGGCTATGAGTAAAACGGATCTGGTGCACGACTATTTATGGTTTGCTACGTAACCTGTGAGGGTATACTTGCTTGTATGATTGATGGAGTCGAAAGTTTACAGATATAAGTTGCATTTTCGCTGTATAGTAATAGCCTATAGACATAATGGCCTCAATGCCTTCTCTACTACCGTCATACTTGTTCTTATTTGCGGTTATTATAATGGAAACAAGAACTCGGGGCCGTACCGAACAACCCCACCTGAAATTTTTCTTTGCGCAGAGGAGTAAATTTGTGGAAAGTTTCTACTTGTTGGCTTCGGAGTATATAATAATTAAGTCTTTATAGTAATATGCTGTGGTGTGATTATGTAATAACTTTTCGGCCAATCAGGATTTAATTAGTTTTCGATTAAAATATTTTTTTCGACTTTTTTACACACCCGCAATTGGGGTTGGCGACACCAAGCCGGCACGACACCAAGCCGGCATGCTGGATTTAATATAGTGAAATAGATATTAAAACAACAACAAACTCTTATCGGATGATTTTGATAGATAAATACTCGTAATAACTAGCCTAACCCATGTAACAAACAACATGAATCGATATTGTAGGTTGTTGTAGAGGTAGGTCGATATATAGGTGGTGGGTTGACATTTTGGTGGGGTACTAGTAGGTGGTCTATGCTGATTAATCACGACAGTCTACTAAGGGGCCAGCCACCACTTATTTAGGTGCATTATAACAACCAACAATTAGAAATACTAATCAATCTTCTGTCTATTACTTCGCAATTTTCTACTAATTTTAGAATTTATTTCAGGCGTATCGGACCGTTAGTTGTTAAGTTATTAATTATTTAAGTATATAGCATGCCGGCTTGGTGTCGTGCCGGCTTGGTGTCGCCAACCCCAATTGCGGGTGTATGAAAAAGTCGAAAAAAAAAATTAATCCAAAAGTGCTAAATCTTCTGATTGGTCGACTAAATGCTTAATAATCACACCTTACTATAAACACTTCACTCTTATATACTCCGAAGCCAACAAGTATAAGGAATAGCGTCGGCAAGTATCGGACATATCCTATGTTTGCTTAAGATCGTCCTCGATTTTTGAGTCTACGATCTTTCAAACGCTTTCTCGATAGGGTTTCTTACTCCCTCTATCGAAAAGTTGTGTTGCAGAGAAAACGCAATGGGAACCTTCCCCAGAAACGGGCCTGCTTAGCGACTAGCAAAAAGCTTGATGTTCCAACTTTTCGCTTTGGGCTGGGCATCCATCTCGCAACATTGCACAACAACTCAACCATGTTCCGCACGGCACATAGAAATTTTAAAGATTGCTTCTTGCAAAAACGCATAATTGATGCCCGGCCCATGGCCAAACCCTCAAGAGATCGAAACCCTCACGTTCGCGATCCACCTATTCCGTCACATTAGAACCCCGGTTCTCAACTTGGCTTCTTGTTTGTTGTCTGTTTGCTGTTTTATTGCAAAGTAAAATATAATGCCATAGGTCATACGATTGTAACATCTATATCTAATTACCCTATAACTCCTCTCCAATTACCCTATAGAATTTCCAAGCATCACATGTGGATGAACACATGTTGTTGTGATTACCCTATAGCTTGCACTCCATTACCCTATAACTTTTGAACCCCTGGCGAAGGCTCGCTTGCATCCCCTATCTTGTCTATCGTGTCCCTCGTGCCTCCGATGATCGGAGCCCCCGCTTATGGACGGCTGAGCCGGCGCATCTGTTCACTTTTCCTTAGATAGAACCATGGAACCATATTAAGCTTCTCTTATCGTTATCTAGTGCCGCTTGAGTGAACCTAATTTTGCCCAACAACCCCGCGAGCCCCGCTATGATGGTCCATTGTAGGGCGTGTCCGAGACGGTTGGTTCATTTTTGAAAACTTATTACATCGATATTTTCTTATAATTTACCTTCCGTTCTACTACATAATAATACCAGTACTCTTTTTTTTCAACTTCATACCACAATCTCGTCTGGAACTATCAAATCTCCTCTGCGACTTTTACCATCAACTTCCCTTTGCAATTCATTCACATAGAAACTACTACTTAATACATTTCACAATGGGCTCCCACGCCGAAGCTCCTCTCCCACCAACTCCCCAACCATGGGTTCAGACTCCCCTCTACCGCTCAACACCCCTTTCACGATACGCAGGATGGTGAGTTGATTTTCCCTCAAAACCCATCGACAAAACTAACAAAACAACCCTTAGTAACATCTTCCTCAAACTCGAGACCCTCCAACCATCCGGCTCCTTCAAATCCCGCGGAATAGGCAACCTCATGTCCCGCGCAATCGCAGTCCATCCCCCAAATGCCCCAGTCCACTTCTACTGCTCCTCAGGCGGCAACGCAGGACTGGCTTGTGCAACCGCAGCACTCTCCCTCCATCGACCTGCTACCATCGTCGTTCCGACCTCTACATCCCAATTCATGATCGCGAAGCTACGAAGTATGGGCGCGGAGGTGAAGCAAATCGGTGCGCACTGGGTAGAAGCCGATGCCTTCCTACGCGAGGAATTGCTCGCGAAGGATCTGAATGGTGTCTATGTTCCTCCTTTTGATCATCCTGATGTCTGGGCTGGGAATGCGACGGTGATGGATGAGATTGAGGAGCAGATGCATGCGTATGGGGGATACGATGGCGTTGTTTGTAGTGTTGGTGGTGGTGGTTTGTTTGCGGGTATTATGGCTGGGTTGGAGAAATATGGCAGATTATCTCGTTCTTCTGAACCGCCTAAGGTGTTGGCTGTTGAGACGGAGGGTGCTGCTAGTTTTGCACACAGTCTTAAAGAGGGGCAGCTGAGTCGACTGGGAGCTATTGATACGATTGCTACCTCGCTTGGTGCGACACAGGTTGCGTCTCGGGCTTATGAGTTTGCTATCTCGTACCCTGAGACGGTCAAGTCTGTTGTCTTTTCAGATGCGGAAGCTGCGATCGCTAGTGTTTGCTTTTCAGATGATGAACGGGTTATCGTTGAGGCTGCTTGTGGAGTTAGCATCGCAGCCGCCTACAATGGCACGATTCGAAAGGTCGTGGGTCAGGGACTGACCAACGAGGAATACGAGAAGAAGAATGTGGTCATCGTTGTATGCGGTGGAAGCAATGTTACTCTGAGTGTACTGGAGAACTACATAGAGACATATGGAAATGACGAGAAGGTGTTGAAGGGGTTTGGAAAGAGGTGGCGGGGTGATCTTTGAGAGTTGAGTGGGTAATTGGTATTTTTCTTCTTGAATATGGTATTAGGGTAGATGGCGTTCATTTTCGATAGAGTCAAATAGACCTATTCTTTCACTTGTGCAAATTTACATTTATGGGTGATAATGTTCAAGTCCCTAGACAGCTCAGTTTGAATTCGCTTCTTTAAATAAGTCCAAGTCTGCTATTCCGTTTACTACAATACCACATGCAGAAGCGCGACGCTCAAGTTATGTGGTTGCGCTCCAGCCTGAAGTTTTATGGGATATTTGAAGGAGGACAGCCTACGTTTAAAGTGGAATTCAAGATAGACCTCAATATTTTCGTCGTTTAGTGTTATGGATACAGACACCATACCTTCTTGAACATGAAGGCGTGGTGGTGATTCGACAGCAAGTGAGTTTCCGACAGTAAATGGTGCTAAATCTTTCGAATAACCAATCTAATTAATACCTAAAGAGAAGGAATGTTGCCAGTTTGTGCACGGCAACTATACGCCTATCATTAGGTCCCTGAGTACTTCCCCGAGTACTTCGCGGCTTTGGACTGCCCACATCAAAAAATCGTACTGATAATTCTTGTAAGGGTTATCCATTGTTGAACGTCGACTTTTCTCCTCGCATTCACGAAGTTAAATATGGCGAGCTGATGATTGGCAAGTTACTGTAAGAGAGTATCTAATTGTCCTGATAACTTGCTCTCATTATTATTGCATGAAGATTTCACTTTCCAGCTTGGGATTGCGCGTCCATTCTCATGAAAAGGTACCATTAAGTCCAGCCTCTACCTCCATTCACAATCATATCCTTAGCATCTCGTCAACTCAACACTTTGAGCTACTAAGTACTGTACCATGTTCGATATTATTCTTATATTTTAGACTAGCTGGTATCAATACACCTTTGGATATAATCTTCTACACAACAAGAGCCTTCTTAATAGCCTCCCCAAGCGGTCCAGCACTAGCAGGGTTCTGACCCGTCATCAACTTCCCACCCCGCGAAACAACAACGTTCGCACCCCAGTCCGAAGCAGCTTTCTCATATTTCCCTCCCGTGGCCTCATTCAGCTTATCCTCCAGGCTGAAGGGGACCGCTTTCGTCAATCCTACGGCCTCTTCTTCAGTATTGGAGAAACCCGTCACGCTCTGCCCATCGAGAAGGAAGCCCCCACCGGAAACCTTGACGTTGATGAGTGCTGCCTGCCCATGGCAGACCGCGCTGATGAGTTTGTTGTGCGTGTAGAATTCGTTGATTAATTTATGTGAGGTTTCATCGGTTGATAGGTCGAACATTGCTTTCTTACATCAGTTTCTACTCCATATCCCATACTACTGTGGGGTACAAAAGAAACTTACGTCCATGACCACCAACAAAGAAGATGGCATCAAAGTCCCCTGCTCTCCCAAGGAAACTAGATAGCTTGTTGGTCTGCTTCCACAGGCTCTCTCGCTCTTTCAGGAAGTTTACGCTAATGGGATCGTCTTTGGAGGCGTCCACTGAGGCGGGATCGAGAGGGGCGGCGCCCCCGTTCGGAGAAGCGACGGTGATTGAGACGTGTGGTGCGAGGATCTCGTAGGGGTGTGCGAATTCGGGCTGGATGGTTAGTTGATTAGCTTTCTGTGATTCAATGAGATGATTGGAGGTGAGACGAACTAGATACCATCCTGTTGGCTTCCCAGTATCTCCCATCTTGTCGTGGGATGTGAGCACGAAGAGGACTTTGGGTTGTGGTGCCATTTTGAAGGATTTTATTGAGCTTTATTCAGTTCCGTATAAATTATTCGGAAGAGTTCTGTTGCTTTGGCGTTTTTGAAGGGGAATTGTTGTATTGAAAATATGATCTAGAGCTGAGGGGCTCGTACCTGCTTTTGTACTCTACCTACCTGCAATGCAGTCCAGATAAGCTCCAAGAATGACGAGTTCTCAGCGGGGCAGTACAGTACAGTAAACTCTAGCCTCGGCGCCCCTTTCTTCGTCCCTTCCATTTTGTTCTCTTCTATGGATATTCCAAACCTTTTCTCAAGATTCTCAATCATTCATTGGAGATCTCTGAATGTGCCCCATATTAAATGCTTCTCTTTTTCCTCATTTGGTGATCGAGCTCGTTCTTCGTTCTTAGCTACGAGTACCCCACCGAGCTTACCCCGCGGTCGCAGGTGGTGACATCACTAGGTTTTGTTGAAAAAGCATGACGATTTTTTTATTTGGAGATTATTTGGAATTGGGGTTTGGTCAATATTCAAGTACGAGTAGAGCTCTTATCGTTTTATTTCTCTCGCACGCTATTGGGGATTGGCTTGGCATTCGAAACGTGATTTGGGGGAGGTCGAAAGGCGCAGGAACGAGCTACAGTATTACGAGTTTTATTTATAATTATTACTTAAATATTGTTTCATTACTTACTCATAGTTCCTTGTATATCTTTCTGCTAATTTTGAAGTGTAGTAAGTCATTATTCACAGAAGTATCTTTAGGTTATATAAATTAGTTAGTTATAATTTGTTGTCAGGAAATCTGGGCGAAACTCTTCAATTGACTAAGTGCTAAGAGGCCCTGACTATTTATGCTTAGGAGCTGGCCACGCTAGGCCACGCTAGTCCGCATTGAGCGGAGCTAGCAAGTTGGCATGTGACTGACACAAACATATAGTGAATTAACTATTCACTATTTCTAACATAATTCTAGTTATAAACTTACTTCCTACCTTTTTAAGATTTTTTAATAAAATAAAAAATGTATTAGGGTTAATTTCTAGATAGGTATTAAAATTCAAAGAAGGAAAAGTTGGGTTTTTCGGCTATTCTTCCAATTCTACTAGTAAACTAGATTTTAAAACAAATAATATAAATATAAATAAATTTTACTTTATAAGAGACTTACAGTAGAAATACTTAATAAATACTAGAATCTAGAATTAAGGATATTGGTAGTTGTTTTTATATTGCTTAGTTTCTTCTTTTAATATTTACCTCTCTCTTAACCTTTATTTATTTCGCCTATAAAACTCGCTTAAGCTAATTCTTTATTTGGTTGTATTATAGTAGGAAAAGAACATGTTACACGCGCCAGATCCAGTACGAAAAAGGGCTTTGTCGATTTGCAGATCGACCAAATTAGGAGGTGCTTGCCTTGAACTACTAACTAAAAGAAGTGCAAACATCTCGCCTCTCTTTACTTGACTATTGACTATAGCTAGTGTCCGAAATATCAGTTCATGCAATTGGATTTATTTTCTTTCCTTCATCATGACGAAAACTTGATCATCCCTTATAAAGAAACAAATTTGAGTTCACGGAATAGTTTTCCAGAGTGCATTTACAAAGTCAAAGTTACGAAAGGATGATAAAAGATCATAGCAAATGATATGAGGCTCACATTCATAGGTTGACAGCAGTTGTTGTACGGGTTCCAATTGTAAAGAGACGAGGAACGGAACTGAATCCGACCATGTCCTTTTCGCTCGTAAACGTTATATGGAATAGAACGCAAGGTTATTAATACATTATCTTAACAGACAGCACCATTACACATTACGTTATCTTGATCGCATCTAAACTCCTTCCCGTCCCAGACTTCAGTAATTCGGGTGGGGACGTTGTTGTCGGTGAGGGGAATCCCCCGTAACCTTGATCTCAACTATTTCCTTGTCTAACCTATCCCGAGGTGTTTGCTCCATTCTTCTTGCAGTAGTAGTTGAATTCGTCTCCTCCAAGGTGACCATTCTTAGATTGGCAAGCTTTGATTTCGTTAAGTTGAATGACAGTGCAATCAGGGCATTTGTCCCACTTCTTGTTACCAGTGTTGCGCCTTCTGTAGGCGTTGCAGGCAGCTGAAGTTCGTTAGTAGAAGTTTCTCACAGGTAGAAAGGAAAGGAAGAGAAGTGCAATTTACCAATGGTTGCCGCGTCCTCGGTATTAGCGGTAGACTCTCCAAGCTTTATGGATTTTCTGTAGGTGTAGCAAATGAGGCGGGTGTGGAGGTCGCGGGACTCGAGGCCCTTAACAACGGGTTCTTCAGGGGTTGGGCTTGCGGCAATGCTGTGTGAATATAAGTTAGTATTGAATCAAGGCCGAGGGGTAGATGAGAACTTACAAAGGAGCAGCAGCCATGAGGGCAATGAGGATGGTGGAGAATTGCATCTTGATTTTATGGAGGGGTGATATATTAATTCGGGATAAGTTTTCGTTGAGGTAGATTTGGGAGGAGTAAAGATTAAAGACTATGATTAAGTATTAAAGTAGTTATATGATGGAGAGGTGAAGATTCGAAAACTAGAGATGGGATCAGTGATTATATACATGAACTTCTGACCAACTCTTCTCGGTGTTCTGCCAATGTAGAATAGACTTAACCGTAGATTGGAACATTATTCAGCTACACCCAAGAATGCCTCCCAAGAATGTCAAGCTTTCCAGAAAGATTAATCCAGAAGAATACTGTACGAAATACCCCAGAAAGTCACCGTGGTTTGGGAATCCGTGCGTGTTCTGGGTCGGTAAGTACCGAACCTGGCACCCCACATTTACAAGCTTAATTCAATCTATGGATATCTCGAGTACCTCGAAGTAAAACCCCGATGATAATGCACATAAATATGAAGCTCAAGACAAGACAACTAATGATGATGGTACCATACTAATGATGGATATTTTCCAGAAGACCATAACTCCGTGTCTGAAGTGTGCGACAAGTTACGGACATACTCCGTATTGAATTCTTTCCTAAATCTCCAAGTACGGACTACAGTCTACCGATCTTGATCGGCATTTGAAAGTATAAGAAGCCAAGCAATACCATAGTACGGGGTAACCCCATCCCCTTCGACTCCGACAGTTTGGCTGACTTTTGGCAAGCTTCGTTGGGACGGGCACTGACCACACACCATATTTTGTGTGTCATTGTGTGAGGTCACCTGAGCCACTGGAGCCCAACTGTTCATGAATCTTTCCGCCACAAGGATGCTTGGGGCAAGACCCCTTAGGAATCAATCACATACTTACTTCGTAGAACGAATCAGCATAACTAATCCTAGTTTTAGCCAATTCCCAAAGAGTGGCTGTGGTTACCAATAAAGGAGAAACTCAATCTCGCTAGATCAGATCTAACGTCTGTGCTGAATAGAATTGACAAGGGAGGAACCTTAACTCTAATTCAATTATACTCTTAACTTAAACCACAATCAAGCTTTCTACGAAGTACACCTTAGTTCTACAGGAACACAATACATATTCACAGTCTTTGTAAAGGGATGTGTGGTTGAACGAGTCAGTCGATGCTCGCAGGCTCGC
>LT855414.1:3081918-3100570 GCA_900184765.1 Hymenoscyphus fraxineus | reverse complement strand
AGATTATTTTAAAGATAAACATAGTAGATTATATATATATTAGTTATAATATACTATAAAGTATTATATAATAGTATTTATTTAGGTAGGTAAAGGTAAATAGGTAGTTAGGTAGGTAGGTGTAGCCTAGTATATTAGGCGAGTTTAGGCCACTATCCTCCTCCTAAGCTAGTTATATCCTTAGCTTTCGATCTCTACCCTACTATAATAATACTATAACAATACTATAATAATACTACTCTACTACTCTACTACCTACGCTACAGGTTATTAGAGTGTCTTCCGGGGGTCTAAACCTTATTAAAATTAACCTATAAGTATTTCTATATACTTATAACACCCCTCTATTATATACTAAAGTATTATAGAAGTATATATAAACGGATTTACCTTTATTATACTAGGAGAAATCGTAGAGACCCCCTCTCCTTTGTTTACTCTTACTATCTTACTAATTTCCCCTATTAATAATACTATAGACACTTATAAGTTATCTATCTATCTAAACTTACGGCTTGTTTTCTAACTCTTTTTATATAGAACGTAATTAAGAACTACTTATAAACTTTACATCTACTGTATTATTCCGCCTAGAAGATTATAATAAGGAGTTATATATATTAGGTAGTAAGAGTATACTTTATAAAGTAGAACCACTTATAACTAGTATGTTTTACGCCTATATTTATAGCCCTATAACTAACTACTATATAGATATACTAACCTATTAGACGCCTTACAAAGGAGATATATCGGCCGGATTTATAATATCTAATAAGGGTAGATATACTATAGATAGTAGTAAGGAATACTATAAGTTTTTTAATATCTATATATAAGTTTATAGCCTATTTTCTAACATTCTTATAGTTGTTAATAAAAAGTACTAACCCGAAAATAGTAATAAGGATATAGATATAGGCTATAAATTGCCTACTACTATTAAAGCTACTCCTTCTAAAGAGGAATTTTATAATCTTATAAAAGATAAGGAACCTATAAAAGATAATCTTATCTAATAGTAACCTATATCTATCCTAGGTTTACCTATAACTTTGTCCTATACTATAATAACCCTTTATAATCGTACTATAGTTAGACTATTACTTTTATAGCTTAGAAAGTCTATTAATAAAAGCTATAAAGTTAATCTCGAGGCAGTTTACAAGTACGTTAGTAGGGACCTAGTAATAAATCTATATAAGTATTACTATAATAGTAATAGACTATTTATCGCTTATATTACGGCCTAGGATCTAAGGGAGGGAAGGGGACTATTTTTCTTAAGGTTCTATATAAACTACTACTATAATAGTAAGGGTACTTGATATACACTTTATAAGTTTATAGCCTATTTTCTAATGTTTTCTAGAACTAATTAGTCTAAAACAAACCTATTATTTATACTATAGGATCTTACCTAGCTTATTATAGAGGCTAAACTAGTAATTCCTTCTAATTTATTTACCTCCCCCCCTTCTTAGCTAATTATATATATTATAGCTACTATACTCTCTTCTTTTATATAATCTATAATACCTTTACTAAAGATACTTATACTAAAGACACTTAAGCGGATTACCCTAACTATAATCTCTTCTATTAAACCTAATAATAACTCCTAGAAGATTATTATAGCTATAAAATCTACTAACTATAAGAGTATAAAACGACGTATATTACTAGTAAGTATACCTACTCTAGCTCTTAAAAAGGTAAAGATTATAATAGAAAAAACCTTTATAACTTCTACCTAAATATAAATTCCGGCTTATAAAAAGTAGACTCTAAGTATATCTACTCTAGCTCCTAAAAAGGTAAAGATTATAAATAAAAAAACTATTATAACTTCTATTATAATACTAATTCTAGCCTATAAAAGGTAGACTCTTATAAAGAGAGGCACCTTTTCTAGATATAGTAATCGTTCTATAAAGTCCGACTTAATAATAGCTAGTAGTATACCTACTCGGGGATTAATAGTACCTACTCGGGGTATTACTTATTATATATATACCCGTTTTTTTTTTCTATTTAATATTATACTAATAGTTTATAGGTAGTAGTTATAAGATAGTTACTAATACTCTAAGAGGTAGTATAGGTTATACTAATCCTACCTACGCTAAAATTAAAAGTAAGTAATCTTCTAAGAGTAAAACTATAGTAGAGATCTCTAGAGATATTATAGAGTATTATAGAGCGCTAGCCGATCTATATAAGGAGAAGCGGGAGATTAAATAGAATACTATATAGATAGTTCTTTTTTTTTTCTTTTATAGGGGCTATATCTTTACTTTAAAGCTATAGCTAAATATAGGCAGGTGTAAATAGGGTTTTTTTTTCTTTTATAAAGGCTATATATTTACTTTAAAGCTATAAACAAATATAAGTAGGTATAGATAGGGTTTTTTTTATAATAAGTATATAGTTACCTTAGGGCCGTGGATATATATAAGTAGATATTAATAAAAGTACTTAATTCTATATAAATATCTTTTCTAATATATCTTTATAGACTACTTTTTAAAGATAAACTAATACATTTTATATAAAATCTAACCTATAGAGTAGTAGTATACTATCTAAACGCCTAAAGTACTTTAGGATATATAATATTCAAGGTAGTTATAAAGTTAGTATCCTCTAGGTATAATATATATAGGCCTATAGGTAAAGAAACCCTTGATATAGCTATATAAAACTACTCGTAAGTAAATACAAGCGTCTATAAATCGACCCCTATATTCTTATAAGAACCTCCTTAAGACTTATTAATTATAGTAGTAAAAGATAGTTATACTAGTAACTACTTTTAAACTAATATAAAATTTAATTTACTATCTATCTTTAATAGAATATATAGAATTGTCTATAGTTCTCTATTAAACTTACCTCCGATAATATAGACCTATAGGTAGTACCTCTTTATTATAGTAATAACTATCCGAGTTCTATTATAAAGTCCCTTATCCTACTTAAGATTATAAATATATATTACTAGAGCTCCTACCTTAAGCTTTAATTCGGCCTAGGCAAATCTATTAAAGTTAAAAGACCGTAGAAACTCGTTTATATATTACGTTAGGTAATCTCCCTCTTTTAGTCTAGAGGAATTAACCGAGTAGTAGACCCTCTCCTCCCTAGGGAACTATTATAGGATAGTATTATTTAGCTCTATTATAGTCGAGTTTATTACACTTAGGATTATCCTACCCTATAATACGGTCTAATCCTTAGTAGCCTATTATAGGATAGAAGGTAAATAGACCTAGCTAATAAGGTCTATAACTAAGCGAGTTTATAAGATATAATCTAGAATTATTACCTAACTATTTAATACCTTATTATAAAGTAAGCTACTAATCTAGTTAATAAAAGGTTAATTATTATATTTATCTAGCCTACTATATATACGTATATTAGTCTATAGATATAATATTTTCAGCTTCTTTTAAATAAAGCATTTCTATAAATAGGTATTTATAATAGTAGTTCTCTCTCCGTAAATAACTACGGGTAGGATTTATATAAAGTCGCTACTAAAGATAGCCGGAACGCCCCCGAAAAGTAGTAGATCTAAGCTAGTCTCCTCTTATAAATTATATATTATATAGTATACTACTAAAAAGTAGCGTTTATTTTATATAAGAACCTTGTCTTAGATAATTAAATAGATAGACAATAGTAGTTTTCCTAGTAGACTTATCTTAGTAATAGCGTAAGTTAAATCCTTGTTTAGTACAATTAGTATCTTAAACTAAGAATACAAAGTACGGCCGTTTAGTAATAGTAAAGCTATAACGCTAGTAGAAGTAATATAAAGAACCTATTTACTATTAGCTTAATACTTATAATAAATAGTTTTATATAGGTAAGTTTTACTAGTTCTACTAAGACCTTATAGGTAAAAATAGGCCGTTTAGAGATCTAACTTAATAGCTAACGTAATTATAGTAAATATACTTTCTTAATCTATATTTAACGTAGGCCGTAGTTCTTCGAACAAAGCCGTATTATTAATACTCTGTCTTTAAGGAAGCGAAGACTACTAGAAAATAGTCTAATTATAGAGTAGACCTTCTATTTAAATTAAAGCTATTATACGGTTATCCTTAGAAATATTCTCTTAAATTAAGTATAGGTTATAATCTAAATACGGATCAACTAATATTAAAGGGAAGGATAGTTATATATACTAAAGTTTAAAACGGAGATTATTATAAAAGTCCTCCTTATATTTGTCCTAGATTACTTATAGCTTATAAATAAGGGAGTTATAAATTCTTATAAGGAATAAGACTTATAAAGCGTAAGGGGTAGAAAAGACTATTACCTTATTAAAAGTAAAGTACTACTCTTTATTATCTTCTACTAAGCTATAAGTAATATACGCTAAATAATAAGTTAAGTAGCGCTCTCCTTCGTACTATAGTAATAATTTAAATAATATAGCCCCCCGTTTAACTATAAGTAATAATCGTAGGTAGTACTTGTCCCTAGCCGATAGCTATAAATACGTTACTCTACTAATATAGAAACCCCTTTTACGCGGCTTCTAGTTATAGGTCTTTTAGTCCTAGGTAAAGTGCTCGGGGAACTCGGAATAGAGGTATTTCGGCCTGTCTAGGTAGGCTGTATTCTATCTAAAATAGGCTATTAAGTATAAGTTTATAGTATCTATTTTTTTAGCGATTTCTTTAATAGTAAGATTATTAGAAAAATATATAGCCTGTTTACCCTCTAGGTATATAGGTAGTTATTCTACTACTAGGAGTTCCTAGTAGGTAGAGAATTCTATAATTTACTAAACTGCTTCTATAAGTAATAGATAACGGGCCTATAAAAATCGCTTAATCTTATCCTATTCCTATACCTCTAAGGTAGTCCTATCCGCTCCTTTTATAATATATTTAGTAAGGTATTTTATTATATAAATTAACTTATAAAGCTTGTAGTTAATATAATATTAGTACTTCTTTAGTAAGTAGGCGTTATATAGAACTACCTAGTAATTATTAAGAGTGATCTAAACGCTAGGTTTTATTAGATACTTTACTTTATATATACGACTATTATTATAATAGTAATATTCTAGGTACCTATCCTCCTTAACTTATATATACTCTTAAAATGGTTTTAGGAATCGCTTACTATACTTTAGGGTATTATAGCCCGGATTTATAATTATATAAGGAGCTTTCGCGTAATCCGACCCGTAAGGTCTATAGGATATAGTTTTTATAACTAACTAAGTTAAAGAACTGTCTAGATCCTATTCTAGGGAGGGTAACTCGGTATATATAATTAAATTAATAATAGCTAGATAATAAAAATCTAGGCCGTTTTTCCTAACGTATAATAGGATATAGTAATAAGGAAGTCTACGTTTCTAGTATTCGATTATATAGGTTCTTACTTATTAACTACTAAATATCTTTTCTAGATCTTTTAGAATAGACTTTAACTTTAACTAAAATACTTAAGTAATAAGATCCGGGCGATTGTTTAGTTACTAGCTAGGCTATAACTTGTTAAGAATCTCCCTCNTTTTATAAAGATAGCTATAGAATTATAATATATCTTATATATAAAACGCTTACTACTAGTAAATAAAGCTAGTAGGATTACCCTATAACCTATATTACCCGCTTATAGGTTGTCCCCCCTTATAATAATTATATCTAGGTTATTATAAAGATTAGCCTATATATTCTTTTAGTATATACAGATCTATACTAGGCGGGTCTCCTTATAGGAAGTAAAGGTATCTACTAACTATTATTAAAATAATCTTTTTTTATAGAATAATAATAACTACTTTAACTATTATTAAAATAAACGGAAGTAGTACTAATAGAGCTAGTTTAAACAGTCCTATTTCGCCCGCCTATTCTAACAATCTCTTAGTTTTAACCTATAATACTATCCCTAATCCTTATAAGGAAACAATAACATATAGTAGAGAGGTATATAAGTAATATATATAATATAAATCTTTTTAAGCGAATAACTACCTTAGACCTATTTTACTAATACTAACTTACGTAGTCTAGCTAATTCTATTTTATCTAGTATAATTATAGATACCTTGTTTATAGTAAGTAAGTTTTCTCTTCTCTTATTTATACTAGATTATATAATTAGTTGTATTTATAAGTTAAGAATAATCTATATATTATCGCTGTATAATTCTCGAAGCTATTCTCTAATAGTTTTATAGAGTTATATCTAAGAGGATATTTTATATAGTATTAAAGTTAGCTCCTCTAGAATATAGCCGTTTAAATTTAAGAAGCGATTTATTCGATAGTATATTACTTCTTATAGGTCTAGGAAAAATAACTAAGCGAATTATAAGACCTATTATAGTTCTACCTCTAGCGAACCTTAATAGTAGTAAACCTCCCCTTAGATTTAAAAGGATTATACGCCTCTTCGGCTATCTACCCTAGTATCGGCTTTATAGGATATAGAAGTAAAAGCTAAGGAGTTATTATATATCTGAATATTCTTTTAAAACTCTCGGTTTTTAGGTTTATTACTAGTATATAAATTCTATAATATTTATAGAGGTCTCTAGATTAAAGGAAGTTCTATATCCCCTTATTTATAATAGGTCTTAAAATTACTAGGTTTTCTTAATATTAACTCGTTTAACTAATAACAGGTAAGATAATAGTTATAGATCTTATTATATTATCTAAGATTATATTATTATATCTCTAGATTATACTCGGTTAGAAAACTATATAGGTACAGATTCGGTTATACAAGTAGTAGCTAGGGTTATTAATTAGGGCTAGGAGCAAGCGGCCTTAGAGTAGGATTACGGGTATAAAACCCGGGGTTCTTGTCTAGTATAGGGACTATTCGAGGCCGTTTTCGCCTCCCTAGTAAGTTAAGGCCGGCATTAGTCGAAGTACGGGTAGTTCGTTCTAGAAGATTAGTTATATCCTTAAGTAGCCTTCGTACCCTATTTGTCTAATATTTATTAGTGTATATATACTAATAAGTTAAATAAATATACCTTATAAGTTAAACAGGTTTTATATAGCCTTCTAAGCCTATTTTAAGGAAAGTTATCTACTACGTGGTATTACCTATAACCTATACAGAATATAGGTAGTAATGCGTTAGGATTAATAAGCCGATTTATACTAAGAAGTATATAGCTGTAAATAAGTATTAATAGAGAATAATACGTAGAAGCTAGACCGTATATCTAGTAAAGCACGTAGAGTATTATATATTATATATTATCTACTACGCTATATACTAAAAAGTTTAACGCTATTACTACTACCCTAGCTATAAGAGTAAATTAAAAATTTTCTACTAAAGGTAGTTAAGGAAAGAGTAAATAGGGAGTTAAGGCCTTATATTAGTAAGGTAGCGAACTAAACTCTATAGCCCGTAAATCGTAACGAAATACTATATTATAGACTATAACTATTAGCTCGTAACTATAAATCGCAAGTAAATAGTAATTAAAGTTATACTATAAAATATTAAATAATTTAGATACGATTTATACTTAATACGAGCTATTCTTTTTTTACCTACCAAAAAACCGGATCACCTGACTAGTTTTTTTCGGGTCTATTCCAGGAGCGCTGAGAGCTAATCAACCCCTGTCTCGCTTCGTGCAAAGACAATGTATATAAGACAATCCAAGCCGACGAAGTTGTATGAGTATAGAGCTTCATTACTTCAATCCGAACTGTGTTGGGCACAGAAAGAGAAAGAGAAAATAGTCGGGGAGAAGAACAAGGGAACCAGTGAAGTGATAATGAATTGAATGATGGTAATCATTAGGTAAAATGGGAGCATGCTCCCTCCCATATACGCAAAATAAGGTTTTCTTGGCTTCCCCAGATTCTTCCCCATGGTCCCCAAATTCAAATTGTGACAAATCGCCAATGACCCCCAAAGACCAGATACTTCGGTAACACCCGGCGAGGCGAGTCGTTCTGATATTGGCGATGAGATCAATTTCTTGTTTCACATCCCTTCAACATTCGGAATCTAAGTATCTGCGTCTTTTCGAGAAAGAAAGCCAAAAAGTTACTTCTGGGACCATTTAATGGAATATATGAATTACTCAACAGGCTTTTAGCCAAATAGCATGTTAGAATATAGAATACCAAAAAAAAACGACCTCCGTACTGCCAGACTGTCACAGTAATTATTGTGCAAAACATGAACGGTATTGTCTCCACACGTATGGAGGAATGCCTGTTGAAAATCCCCGTGCCACTGATGGAGTCGGAATTATTCCGTTCGTTGGGAGCTTGGGTCTCTTGCTCGGATATGCGATTTTGATCTGTGTTGTTGCATGGTGACCTATATCGAAATGTGAGATGATTTAGCCCACATCTCTCTTCAATCTTAACAGATCAATTGACAATGTAAGTACAACTGCTACTCAAGAAGATTTCGATAAGCTATACATAAGCCTAGTGTTTGAACGGCGACACATTGAGAAGTGAGGTCGACAGCGATCTCACTGCTATGCTTCCTTATTGTATAGCACAAAATTCTTACAGAGGACTAGAATCGTTTCTTCGTGCTCCACATTCTTAGGATGCCATGATCATGCCGATATGACCAACTAGGATGGCATTAAATCTACCCCAGAACCATTGTTCCTGGCAAAAGTTGGGATCCAAAGGTTAGAAGAACCGCAACATTCCCGCCAAGATAGTGTTATTGACAAAGCGACCTTTGTTGAATCAGATGATGGGTGAATAGAGTCTTTTTCCACTCTAGGTACGTGCTCTGGACACTCCTGAAGATGCGAGGAAGCAGAATCTCCAACTTGCATGCGGAGGATTCTGAGTATATATAGATCTTGATGTCTTCTCCAGATTTCTTCACCACCTCTCTCATCATCACTCTTTTTGCTCTTAATCATTTGAACGCCTTTTACGATTAATATCTAATAATTTCTAATAACCTCACTCGTCAAAATGAAGTTCACTCTCGCCTTCCTCGTCACCCTCCTGGCTTTTGCCCCAGCGTAAGCATCTTCAACATGACATCGATTACTGCACTAACATATACACAGCGCACTTGCCTCAGTCGTCGCTATCCCCGGCGCAGAGACCAACAACCCCAACGCCCTCATTGAGAAGCGTGATATGCACAGGCAACTTTTCTGTGTTGATTACGACCGGGCGAAGAATCTCGTAGAAGGAGGCGAAGTCTCAGAGGTAAGTTTTGTATTTCTCGCCAACACAATCTCGAAGTTTACTGACTATTCAGGACAACGACGCAACCGACAATGCCTGCGCTATGTACCGTCGACGCAACACCGGTAACAAGAAATGGGACAAATGTCCAGATTGCTACATTAGAGTTCTTAAAGGTAGCAACATTCACGTCTGTATCTCTGAAGGCAGACATATGGGAGGTGATGAAATGACCTACTACTGCAAGAAGTCTGGTGCCCACCACGGACATACTTAAGAGGTTGGGATTGAGATGACTTGGATATGCAACGCAAGAGCATGATTATGAAGCGCTATGTTGTTTGTTTTTGAATTTGTAAATACCTTATTATTAATGTTATCATTTTGTCACGACTCGTTGCTTTTCAGGTTTCATTCTTTTCGCTATGTCTAGTGGTTTGACAAGTGGTTATGGAATCTATTTTACCATGGCGTTGCACCTGGGATATCTCAAGTCATCCGAGATATTTCAAGTAAGAACATTCCGTAGATTTGATGCCATCAAATTTGCCCCACATTTCTGCTCTGTCCCTCAACCTAGCCGCTACAGCTGGAGAAGGAAGAAAACCCTCACTCTCCCTCTTCCTTTCTCGCTACTTTCTGACTATCATCTTTTCTCATCCTCTTCCAATAAAACTCCTCCTCGTCCTTATCCGCTTCCTCAAATGTTCTCTGAGCGCCATATTCAACTCTACCCACCGTCTCTGTATTCAAACTTTTATCATCACTATCTGACTCCTGATCCAATTCCATCAACGCGCCACCAACATCACGTGATGTCTCTCGTCGCCTAGCCACAGATTTAGGAGCACCAGGAGTGGCTTCTTGAACAGGAATTATCTTCTCAGTAGGAGTGATGAATTTAGAAGTAGAAGGAGTGGCGTTCACTGGTGGGGAAGCGGAAGACTTAGGACCAGGAGAACCAGTAACTACTTCTCCATTCTTAAGATCTAACCGACGTCTCTTTTTGTCAGGGGTAGATGGATCAAGTCCAGCTACTTTCTCAACTGTTGTTGCGGGGCCTGAATCTGTGAGATTTGGATTTCGGATTGTTTTCTTGGGGGTATTGTTTGGAACCCTTGGAGGCATGTTGAATACTTGACGGATTTTAGTAGTCAAAATCAGTTCATGTGCAGACTTAGATGGGCTCTTATCAGAGTAGTCTTGAGTCATCAGGGGTCAAGAAACTTGGGTTACCTTAGAGGTGGGGCGTCTTGATATATTCCCTCTTCCAGTCGGAATGATTGCTCTACAAGCGAAAGATTTCGTTGCTACATATTCTACACAGGTTTGATAATTAGAATCCTACACATGATATCAAGGAAACTCTTGCCCAAACCTTCTTAACAAATCATATATGTTTCCTTAGCTAGAATATGCTTACAGCTTGTCCACTTACCGAAGACATGGAGGATTTGTATCCCCTTTGGCAGCAATTCCATGTCCAACATCAGACAACCACTTGTCATATTATCGAATATCTAGTGTTTGAATTTCCCTATCACTGTGTGATCTTTTGCTAGAGCGAATAGCACGGTAACAAAATTCTCCTATTAATAATAATTAAGAATTTCGAAACTTACAGCACACCAGATATATCGAAATCAGAAATATAGTCAGTCAGGTGATTCAAGGACAGGAACATTATTGACAAATCTATTTTAAAAACCAAAGAGTTGTGAGATCCCTTTGGAGGATAGGTGCATAAAAATAGCCTGTCAGAATTTCTATTCAGAGACCTGAGATAGGCAAGAATCGGAGAAGAGTTAGAAGACAATAAGTTATAATGTAATTGTGATTCAAAAGACCTTTACTTTACATCCACTTCAAGTTTAACCCTCTCATAAAAGGGAAACTCCATTATACTATAGCTGTACCCTGCTGCTTTTAATCTCCAGACTAAGCCCACTTTGTCAATCTACAGCGAACTAACTTTGCAGTGGTAAACTTAACAGTGAAGTTCATCACATCAGAAAAGCAACCTAGTACCATAGGCATAAGTATCTTGCATTCAATGAATACTGTAATGAGTGAAGTCAAAATAACCTTGTGATAATCAATCTCAACCACAGGGCTTGCAACTTAACTTATCTAACAAACAATATCCACAAATCATAGAACATTTTGAATCATAGCTAAGTTCTGTTCTATCGCTCTACTCAATCGTTTGCACTAAGCGAAACCCTATCATTACAACCTCCTTCTACTTAATGGTAACTTAGTGCAATTCCCATACTCTCCACAATGACATCTTCATAAAATCACCCCTTCACCACCCTCCAAATATAGATCTACAACTTGTGAATAGGACCACCACGTTCCTCCCTCATGTCTATGTTCCGCCACAGGAAAAGACTTCTTTAGTTCACCAGCCATATTACAATGTTATCTCAATTCACAAATTCTGAAACAACCATTTGTACCAATGGCCCAGGATTCCCAATTATGCCTTCTTTGAGCCAAGCCCTAACCCTGATGCTAAGCGACAATTTCGCCAATGGAAAAATAAAATCAACAGAGAGAATGAGGGAGTCAAAATTCACTTCGAAGCTTGGCGGCATGAGAAGTCAGCAGATTCACAGCGACAGTTGAAGAAATACCTAGATTTGAATTAGACTTATAGCTGAACAGTAGATTGTCAGAAAATTGGAATACGACGCCCCAAAAGCCTCACTGCATATCTCTCTAAACTTACCTCCTATGAAGAATCCACAAATCAAATCAACCCTAACCAAAACCAGGAACAAAAACCCCACAAGCACCCCAAAAACCGTCAAGATAAGCTATCCGATATCTATACATCCCCACCACACCATCCCTATCTCCTTGTGTAACCACATCAAGCTTTCCACAGACACGACAGGGATATCCATCTCGCATCCTCTCCTGGCACATATGCCGACGTTAGACCGACCCGCGCACACCCCCAAAGCCCCACCTGTCGCAGCTCGCTTGCGACTCGTCGTTGCGAGCAACACAGCCTTTGTACCTGTACCTCTGTACCGACGTTCCATGGACACAAAGTCGCACTCAGACGCGTCTGAAAGAGGATAAGAAGGTCGGTCCAGTACAGTTCTTTCGTTCTCTTGCACGACACCAATTGATTTTCTTTTCTTCGCGGCGACCCAGCGACTGGGTTTTGAAGGGGGTTTTTTGACGACTGACTGACTTGAGGTGTGAGCAAGAACTGATTTGAACTGATTTGATTTGTTTTGAACTGAGCTGGTTAGCATCCCCCCCTCCTTATCGCGCCGACCTCGACCTCACTTCCATAAGGCACCAACTACCTCGTCAGGTACTCAATCACGCCTCGCCCTCTTCGCGTCTCAACCTTCAAGCTCACAACAACCACCGATTTCCCAACCACACAGTCTACTTCCGATCTCAATCGCAAGTAGACAATTCTTCTCACCACCTCACTCAATATCCCTCCGATCTCATCTCATCTCATCGCAAGTCCTTCGATACCTCAAGATGTCTTGCACCGACTGCTTCAGCGGTCACGTCCACTCCGATACCCCCAAAGGAACAACCTACATCATCCACGGAGTCCTAACCTACGTCGCCAGTCCAGCTGAGGGAGTTCAACCCAAGGGTCTGGTCGTCATCGTCAGCGATGCGTTCGGTTGGGACTTTGTGAACACGCGTTTGTTGGCGGATCGGTATGCGGCTAAGGGTGGTTTCTTGGTTTACTTGCCTGACTTTATGAGAGGTATGTTTGAAGTATTATTTTTTTTCTTGTCTGGGTCGGCGACGGTGGGGTAAGAGGGTGGTGGTTTGGGATTGCTCACGTTAGCTATATCAAGAGAGGAGGAGGTTGAATTTGAGAGATAAGAAAGCTAACAAGCCATCAACAGGTTACGCATTGAAGCCAGCAAGCATGGAAACAACCGAGAAGATCAAGGCACCCGCCAACTGGTTCACCACCATCGTCTACAAACCAATCGTAAGTCACCCTCTCAACCCTTCCCTCTCCCATTCCCACCAAGAAACCCAAAACTAACAAACCCCCCTAAAACAGTGGCTCGTCCAATCAATGATCACCTTACTCCCATGGGTCCTCCACACCCGTGCTGGCGTAACAACCCCCATCATCACCACCTTCCTCGCCGCCATCAGAACCGACCTCCCCCCATTCGCAACCAACAACCTCAAGATCGGCGTCGCAGGATTCTGCTGGGGCGGTCGCCACGCATTCCTCCTCTCCGCCAACGACCCCAAGACCCACGTCGTCCGTTACGGTTCCCACCCCTCTGCAGCTAAGCAACCCTTGATCGACTGTGCCTTCACTGCTCACCCATCCATGTTGAAGCTCCCCTCTGAGGTTGAGAATGCGGAATTGCCGATTAGCATGTGTGTTGGTGATGTTGACATGATGTTAACCCGCGAGCAGATCCTCAAGATCAAGGAGATGCTTGAGGTGAAGAACAAGAAGAAGGGCGATCACGAGGTTGTCATCATTCCAGGTGCCAAGCATGGCTTTGCAGTCCGCATGGACCCTGAGGATGCCTTTATGGTGGAGTGCTCGGTTAAGGCTGAGGAGCAAGCCATCAAGTGGTTCACAAAGTGGTTGGCCTAGATGATGGTCATTCCATCGTGGGTGATATCATATGGTTCATGATCATTGGCATTGGGAGTTGGTTTTGTGGTATTGGAGGGTTGGAAAAATTGGCACTAATGCGGATGGATATGCAATCAGCTGATACGGAGTTGGTGTTAAGGGTGGTAAATACGGTACAGTACACCTTTTTTCTAGATAGAGATCAGGAGTTTGTAGTGGGTGTTCTGGTGTACGTTTTGCAGATACCCTCAAAGAAATGAAATCACTTTAGATGTTATTGTTCTGCTGTGATATCAATTGATTATAGGGTATTGAAACTCAACTCGTGAGACTTGAATCGTTGAGCAATCGAATAGCAAGGCTTCATTTCTGATAAACGTGAACTTTCGGGGGTTATAGTTCGTAACCTTGCTTTGAATAAGCCTAGCTATGTATCTGAGAAGAGACTGCCCGATCTCATTAGGCAGTCATCTACATCTTAAGCAGTCAGTAAGTAGTATATCTGAAAGGGTTGTTTTTGCTTTAATTGAAATAGAATGATTTAATTTCAGACAGGTTGAGAAGATTTGTTATTGCGGTTTTTGTAGGCATCGCCTCCCCCGAGCAACAGGAATTGGCCTATTGACGAGAGGAGGCTAGTATGGCCCCGCGGAGTCATCATTTGATTCAAACGGAGAGATGCAAGGAGAGAAAATCGCACATACCTCTGTAGTTGCAGTTTTCATCTCGGCCTATATATGTGCGCAAAGATGTGTGTCATGTAAAGCGCAGGACGCTCAGAAATCAATTCCCTCAAGGCCTAACTCCCCTCTTCCCTCGTATCTCCCTCAGTTTCTCAACCCTCCTCTTATCCTCCTCAAACTGCTTGACTAACTCTGACTGTTCCAGCTTCCTCTGCTCCCTAACCTGGAATCTATAGAATCCCGCCCTTTCCAACTCTCTCCTCTTCTTCTCCTCACGCTCTTCCATTTCTATCCTCTTCTCCTCCACATCTTCCCGTTTCGCAGTCCCAGATCTACCGCCTTTCGTGACCGTCACGAAACCATCCTCATCAGGAACATTTCTCTTCTTTTTATCCTCCCTCTTCTTCCGCTCCTCATTCTCATTGAATGCCGTCATGTAATTATCCACATTCATCTGCAGCGTCATCGCATCCGGATACCGCAACGCATGATAAGTCTCATACCGCGCACTTCCCAACGCAGGTATCTTATTGGAAAGCCCACTGCCCCAGACGGGAAAGGACGTCTTGCCTGATTTGTGCAGCTTGCGAATCGCTTTCAATGCCGCTTCGGCGCTTTTCTTGTCTACGAAAACGATGATTGCGGTACCGCCACTGCGATGGAGCGCTCGATCCGCGGTTTCTGGGAGGGCGACATCGAGCTCGAGGTCGGTGTCTTCGTGACCGCGCTTGCGCTTTTTGCCAGCTGGTAATGAGGGTGCTAGTGCTGTAGGCGCAGCTTTTCGACGTTCTCCCCCGAAATGGATATCCTCTACTCGTCCTGCGGCACCGAGTAAATTCGTGAAAATTCCCCGTAGATGTGCGGGTGTAGAATCGATGGGTACGTTGAGGAGGAATAGACTTCTGGAATCCTCTTCCACGGGGATTTTCGGCGTATGGGGTTGCAGGTAGAGGGTGTGTGTCGTGGATTTTGGGAATGAAGGCGTGGAAGGGATCGTGAGGGGGAGGACGGTGAAGGATTTGATTTGGGAGACCATGTTTGGGAAGATTCCTCTGCTTTTGCGCAGACTTAGGTGATGATGCGCAGATTGGTCATGGGATTGAGGTTGAGGTTGCTTTTGCGACTTTGAGGATATATTGAGTCTAACAGAAAATTATTTGAGCTGGAGTATACCAGCGCCGGATTGACTTCGGGGATGCCTGTAGCGGGTACCCGTGGACTAGTAGATTGTACCTGTAGGCTGTAGCCTCAATGGACGGGCAATAATCAGTTACTAACTAACAGCAGGGATGCGATGCTTAGTACAGGTATTAATGCTACAGTAGGCTACGGAACTTAGTTCCGTAGTTGATGATCGACGAGTATCCATGTGGCTGTTTCCATTTCAACGACATCTCATGTTTGTTTTCTCAACTCCTGCTCAAACGAATTGATACGATTATTGTAGCTGGAGCACCCTCGAACCTGAATGGTGCATCTGTGTGCCAGATATCGTAGCTGTCAATACATCTGTTGGGCTATTCACAACTCGTATGAGTGATGACATGACCTCGGAAGTATGAGAAGCAAACAACACCATCAACAACACCATAAAAACCAGGAAATGCTATTTTTATTTCATGCGATATGTCGAAGCGAGAAGCAGGTACAGGTACGCTCAACGTCAATTAATCTTTTCCGAGCTTGAAAAGAAACGAAGGCTGATCATCACGAGGAGACCAGAAAACACTTCGCGCCTGATCATCTCCCACTCACGCTCTCAATACGCCATATAAGACTACAGCAGTGACTTTCCGGATCTCCGCCAGACAGTGGCGTAGACGAGGGCGAAAGAAAAAGAAGAAAATATCAGCTTCTAGCCCAAAAGATCACGCTCAAGTCCCCGCCCGACCTTGCTCACCCTGTCGTTTACTGAGGCGTTAACTGAAGATCCAAGCTTTCAGCCACAACTCTCTTTGCAGAACGTTGTGAGAATGACTGACCGTCAACCACATCCTCAGCCTCATCGCACCTTGCTCGAAGCGGGCAATCTAGACCAAGACAAGACGCAAAACGGCTTCAATATGTCGGGTGTCACTCCAATGGACACTTTTCCACAATTGGATAGCGTCAGGTCACCGCTCGGGCAGTGGAGAAGAATCATGAAGTCGTGAACCAATCCCCTCTCTTCAAAACCAATTGACAGGTAATCATTGGATTGCTGTCAGATTTCGCGTTGGTCTCACACTCGGGTTGATTTTATCGTACCTTTTCCGATTGTACCTGATGTCACGTAGGGTAAATAAATATTGCTTATGATTTCTGAACGTGGCAAAACCACACCAAGTCACGTTGAGTTGAGGCTTCGTATTCCCAGTGGAACGGGTGCAATGGGCTCAACTCTAGGGCCTCGAAAAAGATTCCCGAAGCCATGGAATCCCGAGGTTCCCTTTACCATGGCTGGCGTAGAGGCTGTATGCCACGTTCTGATCAACTTTTCGCTTCCCTTTGTTTGCTTACCTACATCTAGATTTTATGCCAATTCGTGGCTGAGAAAAGGCGTCAACAGAGCATACGGCAAGACCGCTTCATACTGTTAAGACTTGTATTTATATAGAGAGATGTCCGGAAAATGAATCTCCAGATTTCATCAAGCAATCGTTTAGCATCACAATTGAGCTTCAATTCCACTCCACCCAAGAAATCTCGCATTCATTTACTTTTTTCCCTCCCTCATAATGTATTTCGCACCAACTGCTTTAGCCATCTTGGCTGTAGGTGGAGCAAATGCCTTCAACTTCCCAGAATCCGTGGAATCAACTTTCAACAAGCTCGTCAGTCGAAAGGGTGGATCTGATGGCTGTCCAAAAGTTTGGAATAGCATTTCATCAGAATTTGTAACCATGTTCACCGATACTTCAGTCCGTCCAGCACAATGTAACGACGATGCTCGTGCAGCTATTAGATTGGCTTTCCACGTAAGTCTCGCCTTGGGTACCTTTCCGAGTAAAGCGACAGAACTTTGCTCTTTCTCATTACACAGAAAACTAACCAGTACCAGGACTGCGGAGCCTACAAGAAATCGCAAGGCAAAGTCGGCGGCTGCGACGGCAGCATCATCCTCTCAACCGGCAACAACGAGCTCCAACGAGGGGAAAACAACGGTCTCCAAGACATCTCCGCCAAAGTATGGGCTCTGCAGAAGAAATACGTCAAGCAAGACAGCTCCGTCACCGTCGCCGACATGATCCAAATGGCCGGCGCCGTAGCCATCGTAGCTTGTCCCGGCGGACCGCAAATGAAACTCTTCATGGGCCGCAAAGATTCCTCCACCCCCGCACCCGACGGTCTCCTCCCCGATGTCCACGCCTCAGCAGCTTCATTGAACCAGCTCTTCCTCGACAAGGGATTCTCCTCCGCCGAACTCGCCGCTCTCCTCGGCGCCCACTCCACCAGCAAAGCCTTCAACCAACCCGATATCAAAGCCGGCGCCCCTCAAGACAGCACCCCGGGTATCTGGGACGTCAAGTACTACGCCGAGACGTACAATCCTCCTGCGGGTGTCGTTCCCTTCGCTAGCGACAAAGTTCTGGCCAACTACGCGGATGTCGGGGCGGAGTTCAAGAAATTCGTCGGGAACGCGGGGCGGTGGAATGGGAAGTTTGCTGATGCGTATGTTTTTTATCTTATCTCCCATCTTTTTTTTTGGTTAGAAGCTGACGTTTGGGTGCAGCATGACGCACATGTCTCAACTTGGGGCTGGGCAGGCGGCGAATATCGATTGTACGCAGTATGTTCCTAAAGGAAAGTCGAATAAGAGGGGGATGATGGGGGCTTCTATGTTTCATANGTGCTGTGCTGGTTTGGTATATATATACATAGTTCTCTGGGATGGATACCTTTTCTTTGGAGTTAGGGAATACGTTAAATATTGTTCGGGGAATCAAATTTAATTCATAATCATATCTATCTCTCGTATCACTTAACAATTCCAACATCCATCCTAACCTAACCTAACCGAAAACTCCCATACCCAAATTCTCCATAGCTGTGCTGCGATCTATCTCCTCATTTCTCACCTCTTTTGTCTTTTGTCTTTTATCTTTGTAGGGACTCGCCATTCACCATTCACAATCTCAATCTCAATCTCAAATTAAGCGAGCGACGCCCTCGGCTCAGATATACAATCGCCGACG
>LT855414.1:3046090-3073491 GCA_900184765.1 Hymenoscyphus fraxineus | reverse complement strand
TTACTATTATAGTTAAGGAAGAAAAGGGAGGGCGAGGGCTTATAAGATTACGGAGGGTAGGAGGTAGAAGTAGTAACGTAATAGCCTAGCCGGTTTAGGAAAGGCTCTTGTAAGCGAAAACACGAAACTCTTACTTCTACTCGTAATAGAAGTCTACCCTCTTTTCTACTTATATTATTTATAGATAATAATAACAGTAATAATAATAATAAGACTAGTTTACGTAATAGTAAGGATATAATAGTAGGGTACGATATCGATAGCGACGGTTCGATAGTAAGGGTTCGATAGCAAGAATTTAATAGCGAGGGTACGATAGCGAGGGTACAATAGTAAGAGTACGACAGTAAGAGTGCGATAGTACTACAAATCTCAATTCTCGCGACCTAAATCTATTCTATACCTTTAGTAAAAGTCGAATTCTAATTAAAAGTTTACAAATTAAATATTACGTGCTCAATCGGATGTCCGTTCCGTAAACGAGGCTCAGATCAGCTGAACTTCAGCTTTATGAATTGCCTTTTTGGCCTTAAGGCCCTTTTCGTCATACTGCAATTGGACGAGGGGACTCTCTTTCCACCAGAACACCTTCACCAAGCCCATTTCAATGAAGTGCAGGAGCTCTCACATGGTGAACACAGCAAGTCTACGTCAAACAATATCTTTTGGACTCTTTTTGTCATTAATAGAGGTTCCGCTAGTTGCAATACAGCTCCTTGTTGACAAACAAGCTTACTGCGGCTGTTCATTTCTACAGGTGGTCGGTCGGGCTTATGAGCCCCCATAGCGACGTACGTCTTTTTGGTAAAACGGAACAGATTCTGAGCACCAGTTGCTATGTAGTGATGATCAACGCCTCGTCTTTAGTTATTAGCGGAGTAAGCCTACATCTATGGAAACATGCCCGGACTTTTTTGAGACAGAGTTTGGACAGATGCATGAAATTCCCAGTCTCTGCTTCCCTTGTCAGCTGCTGAGCCACCCCCCAGGAAGTATGGCGTTATTGGAAGAAGAAGAGGACGATGTCCCACCGGAGATACTGTAGATAGTAATGAGCAGACTCTCTTCAATTCTTCGACCACATTCTTTGAAACTTGCAGTCCTGATGAGGGGAACTAAAATTTCCTTCGCTTATCTGTTTACAACCTCGAGCATTGCCGAAGAGCAGTGTTACAACGGACTTGTAATTAGTCGGTGATGGTAGAATTTAGCCGCTCAGGGATATGCTTGCATATTGAGGCTTGAAAACGAGGAGCCTTAATAGTGGTCACCTGTGGGTGTGTTGAAGTGAATGTGGCCCTAAGCCTCATGTTCTCGATTGGGGGCTCTGCGAAAATCATTATATAGGTTTTGCATGTCGCATATTTCACTCAAATGGTTTAAAAGCTCTTACGACACTGCCCCGAAACCTCCCTAAACCAACATGGAAGACTCCGATTCTGATTCTCGCTCGATCGATACTGATGACAGAGGAAGGAGAACGAACAGAAGGGGAACCGCAAGAAACGAAGGGGTTGGGCTCGATGAGGGAACTTCACATTCAGGTCAAGCGAAAAAGTCGATCAATCGCTTGCGGAAATTCGTTCTCGATGGAATTCCTCAACTTCTCGACACTTACGAGTATCGCCCGCTTAATGAAGAACAGGGTGAAGAAATCCGTGTTCTGGTCGTTGAACCTGGCAAGAAGGAAGACCCGATTAGTGTCAAGTTGGTCCCGAGCGCTTTGGGTGATTCGAACCCCTCGAGAACAACAGCACATAAATTTGACGCACTTTCTTACTTTTGGGGTCAGGGGGATCCGATAGATACCATTGAAGTATCCAGCTACAAAAACCTGGATGAGCCTATGGGCGCGCTGACTACCCACGAACTCGCCATCTCTGCGATGAAAAACTACAAAGAAGGAGCCAAAGATGGTAAATTAACAGTCAGAAGGAATCTCAAAAGCGCATTGGTTCACTTCAGACACGAAAAGAAGCGAAGGATCCTTTGGATAGACGCTTTATGTATCAACCAGAATAATCCAGATGAGCGATCGAAACAAGTTGCAAAAATGCATCGTTTATACATTAACGCTCAAATTGTAAGCGTCTGGCTAGGCGATGGAACGACCGAAAACCCTGTCCCCAAGCCTTGCTTCAAATTCTTAAAAGCCATTCTCAATCTTCAGAATCTGGAAGACACGCTAAAATCACTCGAAGGTCAGTTCTGTAACTTATAGATACATGTTGAAAAGACTGACTTGAGATAGATGAGCCTGATCAAGTCGAGAGTGCCCGGGATGTGATTCGGCTAATGCGAAATAAATGGTTCAGTCGTCGTTGGGTAGTCCAAGAGCTTGCGCTAGCTCGTAAAGCAAGAGTGGTGTATGGAAAAGAAAAGATGGGCTGGTCAGATTTTTCAGATGCGATCGCGATTTTCATTCAATATAAAGATCGCATCATTCCGCCAGTACAAAGTTTGCTTAAAAGCACAGTAGCATCTACCGAGGAGGTAGACGCAGCCAAGAGTATTGAAGATCTAGGCGCCAACATCCTCGTGGACTTCACAAACAGTTTTTTTCGTCGCGATAGAGACGGAAACATACAGCAGCGAATGATGTCTCTCGAAATTTTGGTCTCGAGTCTGCTGCCGTTCGAAGCCACCGATCCACGGGATACGATATACGCTGTCCTTTCGCTGGCCAACGATACCTATCAAGACAACCAGATTCTAGACAAGCGACTCATACCCGATTATAAATGCAAGCTCTTACTTGATGTCTACACAAACTTTATAGAGTACTGCGCTGAAAAGTCAAGATCACTTGATATCTTGCTTCGCCACTGGGCAACCTCGGATGGAGTAGACCCTAAGATGGCACACAAAGAACTTCTTGACAAGAATTACAAACGACCTTTGAAAGGAGATTTGCCATCTTGGATACCTAAAATTAAGGACTCTTCTCATGGAACGCCTCGACAGAGGGCTAAAGGCCGATCTTTTGGGGACAGCTTCGTTTGGAACTCTTTCGAAACCAGCCACAAGAACTATTGCGCCACACTAGATATACCACCAGTCTTCCATTTTGGGAAGAAAGGGACCCCTGAGGTCTGCGATGGTCGTCTCTTTGTCCAAGGTCTACAAGTTGGCAAGGTTGATTCATTGTCCGATCGTGCAACGCACGGCATAATCTTTGCAAATGCCCCTGAATCTGCTGGCTTCGACAGAGAGGAATTTGAAGACACAGGCCATTGGTCACCTGGTATTAAGCGTGTCCCAGAAGAGTTTTGGCGCACATTGGTCGCTGATCGTGGCCCCTATGGAAGAAATACGCCAAGCTGGTATTCTCGGGCATGCATGGAAGCTCTCAATAATCGAACTCCTAGCGGAGATATCGAACCTGATAGAGTCGCTGAATTACTTCTAGCTCCTCGTGTGTGTAAATTGTTCTTGAAGCGTGTCAAGCATGTACTTATGGGAAGGAGCTTCGCGCGTATTGAGTTGAAAGGACCAGGACCAAAACTCGATGGAACCAAAACCTATGGCTTACTGCCAGGCAAGGCACGGGATAGGGATATCGTTTGTGTCTTCTTTGGTTGTAGTGTGCCGGTCGTTCTTCGCCCGAATGAAAGTGAGGGTTGTGTTTTTTATGAGATGATTGGGGAATGCTTTATTTATGGTATAATGCAGGGTCAAGCGGTTTCTGGTATGCAAAAGTTGGAACCTTCGTTGCAGCAGGGTTCGGAATTTCAGTTGCGGTAGACCTAGAAACTTCTGAAACACGTTTAAAGTAATACTTTTTAAATGAGTAATCTTTCTTAGTGATAAAGTAAAAAAATCGTTGATAAAAATCTTAGGGGCTAGCCCCTAAACCCTTATAGCTTCCTACGCTTGAGGAGTAGTTTATATGTTATGTTATGACTATAGTATTTATCTCCTAGGAACTAGGCAGTTTAAAATTCTAGAGCTAAAAGCTATTATAAAATAGCCCTATTATTATGATAGTCGAAGATTTATTAGGGTATTATAACGTAATATACTAAGAGTTAATACTTGCGCACAGTTTGAGGAGCTGTAAGATCCTTTACCTTTGAGACGCTCGTAAGAACAATGCTTTTTTATTCTGCTTGGTATCATCGGACACAGGGCTCGTGATCCTTTCCTACGATGAGGTAGTCTTGCAATCGGGTCAATGAAATATAAGCTGATAATGCTGCGGTAGATCCTGCCGCTGCCTTAACCGAGAGAAACCGCCTCATATGCAAGTCAAGGGGTTTAATTTGAAACAATCATTTCGCCAAAGGTCAGAAAATGACACATTAAGGTGTCAGCGGAATGCGCCCGCCATAGCCCTCGCTTCAGAAGATGGCTATGGCGATTTCCCATATTTAAACCATCTTTGGCCGCAGCCCAGCACGACAACTATAAGATTCTTTTAACAGTAACAATACACCCATTGTTTGACTTTCGTATCGAATACTTTAAATCCATCAGGGGTCGTTCTGTACACTACGACACAGTTGCATCAATACAATGAAAACCTTTAACCAGTCTCAGAAGAACAAACATTCTCCAAATGCTGTCTACCCTTCTTCAAAACGGCTGAAATTGTCACAACCAGAGGGCGGCTCCGATACTCGGTGGTCTTTCAATCAGAAAGACGTGTTCAAGTGGTATGAACAAAATACAAATCAATACGAAGGGGATGAGATATTTCTTCCGGAATGGAGGGATCGACTGCTTGATTGGATGAGAAGATTTGGTCACGAGGACCCTAATCAGAAGGATAGAATCGCCTCTTTTGAGAGGAAACCACACTCACTGCACCTTGGACTGTTTTTCCAATTTCACCCTGTTGCCGCATTCTCACTATGGAATGTGTTGCAAGCATGTTATCAGCTGGACATGAACGTTTGTGGAACTAGCGAGATGACAGACGTGGCAATAGAGGAGAGAAGAAAGATTGTGAAATGGAGAGATTTATTGGTATTCGATTACCTTGAATCCAAAGATATCATGGACACATGGGCGAAAAAGCTTCTCGTGGTTTTATCGGCGGCCAAGCAGAACAAAGCCGAAGTGGAGAAAGTGGACATGAAAGTGGATATGGCAAATCGTCTCTATACTCTAGCTCAGGACTTTCAGTCTCTTGAGAACGCTTTAATGACCCTGGAATCAGTTTTTGAGAAGTCTAAGGACATGGAGGAGTGTAAATGGATGTTGCAACTTGTACGTCGTGGCGTCGGTACACGATTACAGGCGGTTAAATCAATCTCTGATCAGACGTTGTCATAGGACTTGTTTGGCTCGTATTTCTATTATATGGCTATCATGTGCAGATTACTTACTTTCTCTCTGTCTGTTCTTTTTATATCAGGAGGTTTTGGATATTTTTTGAGATAAGTTCTACTTTTTATTTAGATTTATTTGTATGGCTATCTAGCTAGTTTTTACGTTCGCTGGGATATGAATTAAAATTATATGGCTCCCTATATTCTGCCGCTTATAGTATTCCTTTTACAGTGTCTATTCTACAATGCTCCTTTTAGACTACTAACAGAAAGTGAAAGTCGGCTAATAAGCGATAGTGTTCTTAAGAGGGATAATATTCAACAAGGCGCTATAGGGGATATTCTAAAGTACATATTCGGTGCCAGAACTTTACTTTCTTCCGTGCATACTGAGTAAGGGAGCAAATTACCGTATCATAGATAATATTCTAGGAAATTGCCGGGTTTAAAGCGAAGATGAAATTCATTTCAAGGAGTAGAGTTGTTAATTTAGACCTAAGTTAAATAAATTAGGAATAATCAGTAACTTAGGCGTTTAGATAAAAATAAATTATATCTAATTTAGATACGTTATACAACTCCGGAACCGGAATATATAAATAGTCTAGGGTATAACCTAATTTCCCTTAAGCGAACTCTTATATAACTAGAAGAGGAAGACGATATTAGTAAACAAAAGATTAATAGTATAAGTAACAACGACGAGGACAAGGGCTAGAAAGAGCAGTTACACTAAAGATTCTGTTAATTAAACACACATATAATATATAATTCTTATAGTTTTTACTATGAAATTAGTCTACTTTTACCCCTTCATGTACCCTAAACTTTATACTAAGATCTAAATTTAGAGGCCAAACCTTTATTTACGCTAATGTAGAGGTTATTCAGATATTTATAACTTTTGTAGATTTACGGTTAACAACCCTGACTAGGAGTATGCAAGAACTACGATAGCAAATATGAAAGATTTAAGATCCCTTATAGTCGCCGATATGGAGCTTAACCTCAAAGTATCAGAAGTAAAGAAATTAGAGTTTCAAGTAGCTTGTGAGAGTCCAGACCTAAACTTAACATACGATGCCATGTCATCACTGATCTTTATCCGGCTCTTCTACGATCATGAACAGGTTTTTTTTGGCTCCACCGGCAGTACTACAGTAAATGGTAGATGAAAGATTATTTTTCTGTATTTGAGTTTTGAGAGCCATTTATACTAGTTACATCTATCTACTGTAAGTCTCTACGCCAAGCGTTTCTCAATGGGCACAACCAGCACACCACGATACCTCATTTTGCCCTCTTTCAAAGCAATAAAAGCCTCTTCGATTCCCTCTTTATCCATCGAAAACCTTTGTATCATTGGTTTAACCCCATGCTGCGCAGCGAAAGCCAGCATGCGGAGGTGAACCTTTCGTGATGCTGCCGCACTTCCTTGAATTGTAACTCCATTCAGCAATACTGGCATAGCCGGTAGGGCGATATTTCCTGGCCCGATAGTGAGAGGAAAGATGATAGCTCTAGGGGCTAGGAGAGGAATGTAGAGACTCCAGTCGGGTTGTGCGGGGGCTGTGACTAAGACCATGTCCAGACCTCGACCGATTTTTGTCTCTCGCAAGTTCTGGATAGTATAACAAGCATTCGCTCCGAAAGAAAGCGCGTCGGATGATTTTGTTTCGCTGTTGGTGAAAGCTACCACATCGCAGCCCATTCTTGATGCAAATTGAATAGCTAAATGTCCCAAACCACCCACGCCAATAACACCTACTCTATCAGTAGCCTTCACGCTGCTGAGAGCACTGAAAACCGTTGCACCCGCACACATCAAGGGAGCAGCTTCTTCATCAGAAATCTCATTAGGAATCTTGAAGAGGCGGCTTTCTTTCTTGACGATACCATATGCCAAACTTCCCTGATCAAAATCTGCACGTCCGTACATCTTCCGCTCCGGACAAAAGACCTCGCCACCATCAAGGCATTGAATACAGTTTCCACACGTATCTTGCAAAAAGCCCCATCCTACGCGGTCACCCTTCTGGAGTCTGGTGACCCCCGTGCCAATAGCGCTGACAATGCCGACACCTTCGTGGCCGAGGACCATCTAGATACGTGGTCAGCACACGTTACTGGATTTTGGGAACAACATACATCGTTGCCCTTGAACAGGAGATCTCCCCCGCAGAGTCCAGATGCAGTGATAGCAACGTGGACTTGATCAAAAGCTAGTGGTGCGCGGATAGTTTCAGACTGAATAATGTCACCGGCTTTAGATCCTTTGAAGACGGTGAAAACGATGTTCTCTTGAGTCGAAGTCATATTTTCTGATTCTTAGAATGTAGTTTTTTCCTATTTGAATGAAAGAAGATGTTAAGTAGAGCTTTGTGGATTATAATTTCTTATCAGCAGAATATAGTAAAACCTGAGAACCAAAAAATGGGAAGACTCTGCGTAAAGGAGGTGAATTTTCAGAGTGTCAGAGTCTCTTTTAGGTCCCGCATGGGTTAATTGGTTGGTCGGCTGGTTGGTTGGTCGGGTCAGATCTTACGAGTGGCTGAATACGTGGCGATCACGCCCCTTTTCACCTCTACCTATTCCTGTCTAGTGTGACTGTGAGACTACGAGATCTCACATGACTCTAATTGTGCCTTTAGATACAGCACTCAGGTCTTACGTCGTATGTTCAGTACCAATGTATTTACAAGACACTTCCCACTAATCTTGACAATTTCTTCATGATCAAGAGCTCCGCGTCAAAACAAGTCAGCATATAGAAATCATGACAAGCAAATTGACCAAAGGGGAGAATTGCTAATGCTTCAAACGTTATGCCTAGGTTCCCGAATGGTCCTCGAAGCAGGGTCGCTTCCCAGTGAAGGGAACATCATCAATTTCACCACTGTTGAGAATTGGATGATTCGTAATAGCATTATAAAAATTCAAAGATCAATTACGGGCAATTTTTCGGTAGGCATCCGACAATTATACTGAGGGCTATTTCAACACTAATATTGGTCAATTTATCTTTCTAGAATATCTTAAAGAGGCGAGCCGCTTATCATTTCCAGATAATAAAGTCCATAAGTCCCCAGATTGAACCTTGATGGTTTTTATAGCTGTAGGTCTGATAAGTAAACCCCCGGTCTGGTGGATCCAGCAGCAGCAGCACGACGAAATATTCATTGAGGGAATCCTATAACTAGAAAAGAAATTAAGATAAACATCATTTTCTTCTAAGGAACCGCTCAATAGCAGACCACAGATTAATTACTTTATCTTCTTGTTTGTCCTAACGTCCTACAATAATATAATGGGTACTACGGCAAGTATTGAATTGTTTACATTAATAGTAGTCTAGCAAGTTTCCAAGCACAGTCAGAAGCCACATTTAAAGTACAAAAAACAACCCGAGATAAGAAAATACAATTTTATTACCAATTCACTTAATTCCTGTACAACACAATCCTTATATCTTAATAAAGCACCTTGCTGTCGCCTATGCCAAAAAAACGCGCTGAAAGGGTATCCTCGCTTATATTTTTCGGACATTAATCCCGCCCAAGCATATCCTTATACCGAGTTTCGCCTGTAACCGCATGTTGGGATGGCAGTGTCAATTTTCTTCTGCCAGAGGAAATACAGGGTATTGTCGCATACATGAGACGACGGTATACTTCTCGAGAAAGGTAATTGGTTGAAACTTCCGAGGATCTCATTTGATATGTTGACAGTTTATTGTCTGAGGTTGGACAGTCTCAATTCAAGAGTCTCAGGGTTACGAGGTACGAGTTTAAAAGCATTCTCGTAACTCTAGGGAACCAGATTGGAGGCTGTGGCAGCTCAGACAGATAGACAAGATTGAACAGTGATATAGAGAGGGCGAACGAGAATGCTAAATCAGTAGTGCCCTCTACATATCTGAATTCACTAATGAAAGAAAGACAAAAGAGTGTGTTTCAATTCTAGTTCCTGCTCCAAATCCACCTGTCCAATCATTTCCCTCCATTCCTCGCTTAATTATGACCGAAATGGAAAGCTGGCAGAATCCAGGAAAGCTAGAGCAAGCACGCCAAACTTGTATTATTGTCTAGGCAGGCTGGGCTTCACGGGTAGGGAGGGGGGTGTGTGACTCTGGAGTCTTTGAAAAAGGGGGTGTCGTAGAGCTTACTTTAAGGGTGTTTCTGACATTAAGGGAAAGTAAAAGGTTTAATATAAAGCTCCTACAAACGGAAGTAAGTAGAAGTTCTGGGATGATGTCTGCGTCGGATAAGCCTGAGTTTAATATCTACATAATCTCTTACTAGTCTACTTGTAGAAACTTTGCTTTGTTACAATATTACTAAACTCAATTTCAAAGTGAAATATAAACTTTGTATACTTAAACGTTCATGGTATCTTATAGCTGCTTTTTGCTAAGGAAGAGAGAGGGATAGCCCGGGTGAGTTATAACAAACGTCTTGTATCAAATTCTAATTATATACAGTCTTAGTAGAAATATAAAGGGTCTAGACAGCTCGCGTCTTCCCCTCTCCTGTATACGACCTGTACTTGCGACGAAATAATAAGCGAGCGAGCGAGCGCCATGCCCCTTTTACCTCTAATGGAACTTTAAATGCTACCCCCATGATTTTTCGCTTGAGCCTAACGCTATCATGACACATGATCATGATGATTGGACGAATGACACGTACAGTAACGTATAATTCCATCCCATCTCTTTTGCTTACTAAACAAGAAGTGACATCTTTCAAGTTCTCTTTGAAACTTCGACAGAGTTCAAAATCTGAAGTCCTATTAAGCTTTACAGCTTGGCCGAAAGTAAATATAAATACATAAGGATTATCCCTTTTACATAGGTATCCTTATACATTCCACCTAAAAGAATCGAGACCTAGAATTTAAGGATATAACCAAGGTTATCCTTATATCTAATATCCTCAGAGCCATGTTTGCCTATACTTTAGAGCTCAGGATCCAGGAAAATATCGCTAGAGGACTTTGTCGCAGTTTACGAAGACTTCGGGACGTTCTAATACGGGGTCTTCCATGGAATAGTTTCATGAAACTCATCCATGTGTTGAACTCTAATTTTCTCTACGGTGGTGCCAGACTTGAGTAAGTTGAGTTTCGGCATTCTGCCAAAAGGCGGTCTACCAAAACTTACTATAAGCCTAGCACCTCCGCAGTCTCTCTAAACACCTCATACAGCAATAGACCATGCCCTGGCCATAATTTGCAACTAAAAGGAAATTAAATAAGCTTTACTTCAAAGTATAAAGTACTTCGTCCTAGCGAAATAAATGTAACCTCCCCGGGTGGCTAAGCCGAAGAAAGGGTAAAAACCCCGGAAAAAGTTATATTTATTACGCCTGCGACGAAGTACCTTCTTTCCTACCGCATGCCACCAACAACAGGGTCACCTTTTAGCCATCCCTTAGTCACGGACCCTACCATTTCCTCTGTATATAAGCAGAGTTTCCCCTCGCGTTTCCCATATTCTCCACATGGTACGTCCATCATCACACCCACCCCAAAGGACAAACCACCTATCCCAAACTCTCCTCAACAAAATGAAATCCCCAACCCTCCTAGCAATCACCCTCCTAGCAATCGGTGTAGCCTCCAAAATGCATTCCAAAGCCGCATGTACCGTACAAGGAAAAATCGACACAGGCAAAACAGATCAAGCCTGCGGCTTCTATATATATCCAGGCTTTGACGGGACTGCGCCGTACGATCACTGCGGCGATTGTAAGATATCCAATGCCCCCACCAAGCATTGCGAGAGTGCGAGTACGGGCATAGGGGGCGATCAGTTCGAAGCGTTGTGCAAGAATTTTGGTGCTGATGGATGGACACGCGATCCTAAGTGAGGACTTGGAGTGGGGTTTCATGTACAGGAAGAGAGTTGTATATATTGGAAGCAAACTCTGAGGCTAAATGGATTTATTAGAAAGGGTGGAGAGAGGGGGTGGGTTCCTGCGGAGAGAAGAGGTGGCGGGAATGCTGTAAAGAGCTTAATATAGATAAGCAGAAAATCTGCTTGTCTATAGGGGACATATAAAGGCTAGAATCTAAAGGGGGAAAAAAGGAACTTTGTTATTTCATGACGATATTACGATAAAACCCCCTTTCTGTAATTGTACTATACTCGAGTACATAATCTGTAAGAGAGGCGGGCATGACTCTGCACACTCCATCAAAAGTCATTATGCCAAAAGTCTAGTACAACTTAATTAATTTTCCTATTTCACCTAGCTTAACAAGTAGTGCAAAGTATTAAATTTACAACTATTCGTATAATCAATTTAGTTATATAAAATCTTTAAAATAATCTTTTTTATAACTCAGTAGTATACAGACTAATCCCTACCTCTCTTACCTAGTCAAATCGAATCTACTTTCATAGAGTTATCGCAACAATATTTCGCTCGTCCTTATCTCTCATATCATCCTAAAGACTCTTCTACTAAGATTCTCTAAAACCCCATCATTCAAAGCGCCCTTAAACTCACCACAGATTCACACTCTCTCCATTCCTCTTCATTAATCCCCATCAAACCCCAAAACCCACATCTCGATTCTTGAACACAATTCTACCAAGCCTGCTGTTTTATCCACAAGCCTATGAATACACCCATGAGCACACACTCAACTCCCACTTTAGTTCCTCTAGAAGGCTAAAGCTGGAATAACATAAATACTCCACAAGTACTACTTACTTAAGTACTATCTCAACACACCCAGACAACACACTCACCCTGTACACTACATTCACACATTCACACCCAAACAAAAAAACAACCAAAAAAGGCATCTCAAAAAATTACTCATTACATTAATCTATCATTTGAATCAATCAGAATCTCTGTGCGAGCAAGCGAGCGAGCATCTTCAATATGCCCACCCAACCATCCAACCATCCATCCATCCACCATTCATTCCATCCCCCATCCAATCCCACTTCCCCTCATCATCACCATCACCATCATCCTCCAAAGCCCCTACCATTCTCTCAAAGAAATCCTCAAAAACGCCATCCATGCACCAACTGCCATACATCATAACTCCACCCATCCACAAATTTCCATTGCATCCACTCCACTCCTGAATCAAGCGTCCCTAAGAACCAACCAACCACCCAACGAAGAATTCAATAGTCACCCAACTCCCTCCGCCCTATTTTCCGTCCCAATAGACGCCCGTCGCCCTGGGAGAAAAGATGAAAAAATGAAACTATTTACAAACTCCCAAAGAGAATGAAAACAAAAAAAAAACCCCCGAAAGAAAAAGAGAGACAGAAAAAAGAAAGTGCGTGAGTGGTATTTCCTGGTATCTACCCAACGCCGGCACATCCCCCTAAAGTTTTCACTTGGAAAAGAGAAAGAAGAAAAATAATAAAATAATTAGTACCAATTCCAAGCCGAGTGATTAAACCGGCGTAGAAACCGTTGAACTCCCTGCAGTTTTCGGTCGTGGTGTCTCTGGTGATAAAACCTCGTCATTGGTTTCCAATTTATTCAGTCGTAACTTCTCGTCAAACATCTCCACCAACTTCTCCGAGTACTGGTCAAGCAAGTTTGTCAAGGCCGCCTCATTAATGCTCCTTGTTTTCACGGTCCTCTCCCCCAATGCCATCATCGTCACCCTCAGCTCGTAATCAAGTTCTCGGAGTGATTCTTCCTTGACTGGTTCGCCCGACTTTAATTTCTTGCGAAAACTTTGCAGGGTACGACAAAGGGATTCGGTCGAATTACCGAGCGATCCGTACTCACTGAAATTTCCCGTGCTCTTCTTCGTCGAGTCTTGTAGTGACGCTAACGATGGTCGTCTCATCTCCTTCGCTCTATTACTTTGAGGGCTTCTAGACCGATTTCGACCATGGCTACGACGGACAGCTGCGTCATCAGACGATGAAATGAAATGCTTCGAATTCACTATAGATACGGGTGGCACTAGAGTACTGGGAGATTGCTGTGAGGACAGACCATATCTCGAGACTTTCCGTCGTATGACTCTTGGAGGCGAGCGACTCCCCGTAGGCGGCGGTGGTGTTGGAGATTGACGTTGAAATTCCATTAGTTCGGCTTTTGACAGAACTTTCCTCAATGGTTGCGCTTTGGCGGAAGGAGAATCTTTGAACTGTGGTTCGCCATCAATGGTATTTGTAGTATCGGACCAAGGTGGCCTAGATGAGAGGTTCCAAATCATGATGCAGCCATCAGATCCAGTACTGATCAGTGTTTTGTTATCGGAGTCAGATGTTTCCAGAAGGGCCACATCTTTGACGGCAGCAGAGTGACCATAATCTCTGTCCAAGAATGCACCAGAAACTCCATCATAAATCCTGACAGATTTGTCCGTTGAAGATACCCCAGCAAGGATCGTGGGCTTTCCGACAGAGGGTATACCCATAAAGAGAGCAGCCATACTAACAGTGTCCTTATTATCACCATCCTGAGCTGCCCCAAAAGAGCTCACAAGACGACCGCTGGTAAGTTCAAAAGTTCCAATGGTACGATCAGTCATGGACACGATCAAGTTCCCTGATTGCTCCCCTGAAAGTACTGACATCGAGATTGGGGCTGCTTTGAGCGAGATCACCCTTTGCGTTATTGCGGCTATCTTGACTCCTTCATCACCTGCCCTAACAATCTGTCGGACTTGAATGTCTCTATTAGACGAGCAAGAAATTAACCGAGTCCCGTCTTCGGCAAACAATACTCCAGTCACAGTCGCTGTATGCTCGTTCAAGGTCTGCACGTGGGACCACTGATCATCTGCAAATCGGAATAACTGAACTGTCATATCCCGTCCACAGGAAGCCATCAACGTTTCATCATCGCTTTCGTAGAGAGCAATGTCCTGAATATCAGACTGATGTGCCCTGCTATTCGAAATACAAGCATTTGTTGGTGTATCAATGACACGAATAAAGCCATTTTTGTCTCCTGTGACAAGATGTTGGCCTCCTTTTGTCGGTCGCACCACGAGGCATTGGTTTTCTTCGTCCTCGAGTTCCAGTTTAACAGTCTTCTTGCAGTCTCCATCCAAATCCCAGAAAAGAATTGTTCCATCAGCAGACCAGGTGATGAATACTGCATCCATGGCATTTGGCTGTGATAACAGTCTGACACCATTAACAGAAGCACCGTGAGCAGGAAACGGCGTGCTTTGTACTTGCGATTCCGCCAGGTCATCTGATAGAGGAGTGATTTCTATCAAGTTCCTGGAGTTGATGGTTATGAGACTTCGTGCTGCATAACCCATAGCGCTAAAGTGATGAGTATCACAGGTTTCGAGACAATCCGTTTCCAATGAGTCCGGGGATTCGGGGGGAGTGCTGGGGGTCAACAATTGATCTAAGCTCAAGACTTTAGTTCTTCCTCCAAGCCCGCCAATTCGTACAAGACGTTCTTCGCCATCCACAGCAACACAAGTGACTGGAAAGCCTGTGCTTGTAACCTTCAACAATTTTCGATCCTCGCAATCTTCTAGAAGGCAAACATCGCCTTTATCAGAGCACACGATTGCCTTGCAGTCAGAGATGGCTGCTATACAACTGAATTTGCCCTCTGAAAGCTCACCGAGGATAACGTTTCGCCCAGGCAACGTCTTTACGGCTCCGGGAACTGGTATGGGTTGTGGTTGGGGGGTTCCATCCAAGGCGAATTTTGGCTTTTTAGGTGAAGTACTTCGAGGATCCTCAACCCGCCAAACTTTGATATGTCTTGTCCCAATGGTAACCAATGCATTTCCAAGCCATATCATTTGTTGGACGAGGGTTGTGCATCTACCGCTTGAGTGTAGTTTTGTAGTTCCAGTTCTTGGATTGATCGAGTAGACGTATAGATATCCATCCTGCTGATCCCCCAAACTCGCGAGGTACTTTTGATCAGGGCTGAAGGCCACAGCTCGAACGCCATAATCGTGTCCACAAATAGCAGTTAAGGGTGTATCGGAAGAACCGTCCTGGAGCGAGAAAATGAGAACCCTCGGCGCATAGCCAGTCTATATCACAGTTAGTTGGCGCAATTGATGGAAATTGAGGGGGTTCTTGCCTCCCCTACTGCCAAAAGCTTTCCATCTCGACTAAGAGAAATGCAAGTAGCAGCTTTGATACTATCTCTAGTCCTTCCTGCAGTCCTCAATGACTTTGGTGAATCGAAATTATCAGGAGTAGAAGGATTGAATGGCACACCAGAGTCCTTGAAATAGCCTAACCCCCGACCTCTCCCATCACCTACACCACTTGCGGGAGTTCCTGGCGTGCTGCCTGTTGCAGGACTATAATTGATTCCCACCGCTGGTCTGGCACGAAAGAAGCGCTGGGATATATTTGAATCGTCATTGATACTCACAACAACAGCGGCAGCTCCTGCAGTGTATGCGAATATGGGAGATGATGTCAAACTATCAAATGCCGCTGGCGACGCAACAGTGGTCCCAATTACTCTTGTAAGTGACAAGCCAGACTCATATGGCTTCAATGGCTTGAAGATTAACCTTGGGGTACGTGGAAATGGGCCTCCTGGTGGATAGGTAGAGGTTCTTGTGTTGCTGGGTGTAGACAACATTATGAGGCCATGGGTGTCGGATCAAATTTGAAGAGAATACCGAGTTGTAGATGGGATATCTCCGTCATCAGGGAGGGGAGAGGAAGGACCAATTGAATCAGCGAAAAGTGAATCCGACGCGTTTTCGGGGGTTTCGTGCAATGAGCGATTGGAAGAGGACATAGAGACCTGCTGTAGAACAGTTAGCTGGTGTTTGGGCTGGAAAGCACAAAGATTGGAGTCGTTGCTTACACTTCTTTGTGCGACAAACAAATCGGTCCAGGTGAAGGTGTGGGTGCAGGTCCAGGACCAATTTGAGGAATCCAAATTCAAAAGTTTAGTGGTCAAAGAGTGACATTCCCAAGACAGGCAAGAATCTGCAAACTACCCCTTTTCAGTTCACCACAGATTCCAACGCCGAGAGATCAGAAGGGAGGGTGTGAGGTTGAGAGTGAGATTGCTGGAGTTGACTTCACGCGTGTTGAAGGGATCCCTGTACGGTACCACCAGTATTAAAGATCAACCTTCACCCACCAAAAATGTATCTGTGCACCGACCAACCAATGGCGTTGTACTGAACACCAAACACTCTATTAGGACTTTTGGTATTACTTGATTACATTCCTCTATTAGGGGTTGTCTGCTAGAAATACCTATGTGCATTTACAGGTACTTATATAATACCACCTCTTGAGGATTCTAACAAGTACGAGTACAGTTTCACTCTCAAAAACCATGCAATAAAGTGCGAAATGTGATCTCTCATATCCGCAAATGACGTTTAATGCGTCCCCCTATGCATTTTTTTCCCATGGACGTACCAACGCCTTTATACACACATCCTGATATGCAAAAATATACAGACAATTGTTTTACAAATAGAGCGGCATCTTGGCTCGGTTACCCAAGCAACCCCACCATAATGGGTAGCTGAATCATAGCTGGATCATATCATGCAAGGCTACCACAGAGAACTAAAGATCTGAAACTCAGCCTTATGTAGAATTCCTATTCCTCAATGCTCGCCTGGGCCCGGGCCTGGCCTCCGAGTCGTAATCAGCTCTGGCATCTCATCCGTATAATTTTCTTGCAGAGGGTTGTTGGGGCTCTCCCCAAAATCTTCTCCCGGACCTGGTCTCCGAGTCGTAATCAGCTCTGGCATCTCATCCGTATAATTTTCTTGCAGAGGGTTGTTGAGGCTCTCCCCAAAATCTTCTCCCGGACCTGGTCTCCGAGTCGTAATCAGCTCTGGCATCTCATCCACATGACTTCTTTGCGGAGGTTCGTTGAGGTTCTCCCCAAAATTTCCTCCTTCTCGCCTTGGATACATCAACAACGCCGGTTTGGGTCTTTCCTTCATCCATTCAGGTTTTCCCCTTCCAATACCAGCATCTCTCCATACTCGTGGTGGTTTTACACCTAGCTCAGCCATCCTGCTCCAGACACTCTCTCCTCTTCTATGCCATCGAACCTCCCGTTTTGTTTGAACCTCAGGGGTCGGTACCCATTTCGATTTCAATATCCTGCGAATGCCTTCCGCCGAGATCTCGAAATGGTTAGCAAGAAACTGTGTCGTAAACTTCTCCGGCATCTGGGCGTGTAGTGCTCGTATTCCAACCATAGCATCTGGAGAAAGTCGTTTCAATGGATTCCATCCGTCTGGAAATTTCTCCTTCAGCGCCGCCTTCTGTATCTGCCATGGTTCCTTGTGTACCCAATTATTCACTGGTTTTCTATCATCTCCGGCAGGTGTTCTTGTCTCTCGTGTAGATCTTGACGTGGATTTGGTGGGCACAGGGGCCCTAGGAGAACTATAACGTAGCGCAAATTCCTGATTTGGTTCCTTCGCCTCTCTGGAAGCGGGGGCAAATTCTTTCTCGCCCTGCCTCTGTTCGTACTTTGCTTCGCGGGGCTGACTGTTTCGGGAGTTCAGAGGTATCAGGGCGCTCCGGTCAATGACTGGTACTTCGGATATAACGGGTGGTGCTGATTTCGACTCCTCGAGAATAGCATCGATTGCCTCTGGTGAAAACGTGGCGACAGTGGTTGCAGACAAAATTTTGTCCATCTCCCTACTCTTGAAGCTCCTGTTAGATTCTGGGATAGAATCAACATCTTCGACAGCTGAGGCGGACGTCGACTCGGTAGACTTGAATCTACATTGAATGGGAGCTCTGTGGCTTGGAAGACTTGGAATTGCCGCCTGCGGCCTTTGTAGGATAAAGCGCGAGACTGAAGAGGGCGTCGCAGGAATATCAACGTGCGCCACGGCTCGTACAAAAAACCGCAGACTGTTGATAGTACAAGGACACGGCATGTTGAAATGGAAACAAACTGGTGGAAAGGAATTGAAATCTGAAAAACAAATCCATCGCAGTACTTCCGTGCTGACTAAGCAGACAGGGGGTAAGGTCTGATATCTACCCTCGCCTCGCTACCCCACTCGTTCTGACTGGAGCAGTTCTGTGGGCAGCATCATGTTCAAGTCTAGCGAGGTAAACATAAACATTTCATCTCGATACTACATTATACCTACCTTTAATCAAAGGCGATGATCCCTTTGGCATTGCTCTTGAAACTAACTATAAGCATATCTATATTGTGTGGTATCATATTTGCACCGCATTACCCCTCTTTTTGCGCCATGATCTCCAAAGCTAGAGCCTGGAGCGCGTGGTGTCTTTGGCTCATTGACACCTGCCAGTTTTCCTTCATCTCAACTCCCTTCAAGCACTTGTGCTAGTGGCTACATTTGTACTGGCCGGAACAGCTGTAGAGCTAGGAGCAGCTGTCGAGCTAGGAACGGCTGTAGAACGGGAGCTAGTACTTGAGGTACTTCCACCACTTCCTGACTTCTTTTGAACCGTTGCTTGCACAAGCTGTCCTGCGGTGTTGAATACCTGCATTTCATGTTAGCAATTCCATCTTTCTCATATGGTTGGTACCTAGGAATGACATACGATATCTACCAACGCGTTCAAAGGCGAGTAAGAATACGTCTTCTGGGTATTGCCGTTGGAAAGAGACTTGGACTCTCCAGTGTCGGTCATATTGCTCAGGTAGTTACCGACAATCGAGCTCACTCCTCCCACTTCTTGTACGATATTTCCGAGGTTGTCCACCAGGAAGTTGAGTGTTGTTCCGCCTTGGGTGATGGAACCAAGCAAACCGTCCACCGCTCCAACTACGGTATCCACGATGTCGGTGACACCATTCAGAACGTTTATCAACAAGGGATTCAAGTCAAGAGACTCAAATACTCTGTTCACAATATCTACCAAGTGCCCAAGACGAACGATGAGTTCTAATTGAGCCTCTACATCGGTAATGGTAAGGTTGACCTCTGTTGGAAAGGTTAGCTCATTACTGATTTAATTGATTCTGAAACCTACGTTGAATAGAGAGTGCTACTCCTGCATTGATCTTCACAAGACCTGCAACTTCAGCATTCAAGTTGATATCTGCTTTCAGGTTGTCGACGTCCAGTTCTATTCTGCCAACAGACAGATTGGGGACATTCAAAAGGACATCTGGGGGAGTAGAGCCGGTTGAGTCACTGCTGCTCGATGTTCGTGTGGTCGAAGAATTCGATGCCCGAGTTGAGGCGCGAGTTGAAGCCCGAGAGGATGTGGGAGCTGCACTTGTAGGGGGAGGAGCACCTGATGAAGAGGGGGCTATCGATGTTGAGGCAACTTGCGAATATGCGAGTTGTAGGAAAGCAAAGGCAATAAGCACCAACAGCATCAAACGGGAAGCCATAATTACAAGCAGTTACAACAAAAACTGAAAAGTTGGCGATGAGAGACCTACAGTCAAGTCAGCGAAGAGGAATGGACTGGCATAATAGCGCAGCGCCCAAGTACCAGCTTCGAGACCGGGCCAGAAATGCTTCGTGACAAGTGCGAGGTTCGATTTCATGGTTAAGATTTGATTACATCTGTGCAGGGGATATTCTATGGTAAAGAAAACCTGAAAGTTGGAAAAAAAGATGCATTTTCATGCATCACAAGGGGATTTTTCAGGGGTAAGGTCCAGCATGGCCGGGATTTTAAAGGGCAATCACGGGAATCTGGAAAACGCATCACAATCCTTACCCTGCATGCAGATACAGATGGAGGGGTCTATCATTTTCTGCCAATCAGACTTGGCAATCTTTTCAAAAACCAGTACTACGCTAACAACACCCTTGATTTCCATACTGTTCCTTGGTTTGGAGAATTCAAGGGTATCAATTCAAGGGGATTTCAATTTGATTGATATCGAGATGGCTGTTACCCTCTCTTGTCCCTCCTCTTGGGCAGCATCCTCACCAACTTCGTCGACAATCTTTGGTTTCTGACGAATTCGCAATTATGGTTCAAGCTCTCCTCAACAGGATCGTATTCCTGATCTTGTGTACATCCAAAATTGCTCAATCGCAGTATATGGGCTACAACCTTTCACAATCCGGGGATCCTGATTCAGCAATCTACGACACCGTCGGAACTCCCTCGAATTCTTCAGTTCTAGTCCCAGAACCTGATGTGTACCTAAACGCTTCAGTACATGTTGGCGAGATCAGTCTCACCGTCACAAACATCACAGCAAAAATCAACTTGCAAGCAGAGGTTCTAAGTCTGCTCTCCTTCAATGCAGGAGTAGACGCCTCAATCGACCGAGTCCGACTCCTCATCCAAGACGTCAACGCCCATGTCATCCTCGAAGCACGATTATCCAATCTCCTCCTGATGATCACCAACGTCCTGGATAGCATCGATTTAAACCCCCTCATCACAACCCTCGGCCAAGACGTCGGAGAAATCGTCAACACCACAGTCGGAGGCCTCGCTGGCTCTGGTTCTGGCTCCTCTGGCTCTGGTTCTAGTTCCTCTGGTTCCAACCCCTCAACCTCCACCTCAGCAGTCTCCCGCCGATCCTACGAGCTTGAACACAACATCCTCTACAGCGTCAACGACTACTCAGGCAACACGCACACCAACCGGATTCTCTCTCAAAGTGGCGCTCTGGTTGACCAATCCCTCGATAACAACGGTCATGTGCTTGGCTCCGTCGAAGTCGGGAATTACTTGAACGATATGAGGTTCAATGGGTATAACAAGACCGTTTCGAGGAATGGCGCGACTACCGAGTTGGAGTATGTTTATGAGCCGTTTCCGGGGTTGAGTGTGGTTAGTGCGGTGTTTCTGGATGCTGGGGGGGAGGTAGTGTTTACGCAGGTTTTGAGTGAGAGTAGTGGCGGTGGGGGGAGTACTATTAGTAATAGTGACTAAGTTCTGAAAGAATCTTAATTCAAATAGTAGATCGAGAAGTTGAGACGCATGTCTATTGAGAATTTCGGGGGTATGAAGATTAGGGATTCTGAAAGATAGGGAGTATCCCGAAATCTGAAAAATGCTGATGCTGTGAAGACCGTCTTTAGATCTTCTAATTGGTTGGTCTGAAGCAAAACATGGCTCAAGCTACTGCCCAGGTGTAGACCAGAAAAACACCCAACAAGCTCACAAATTATAAATACAAAAATTAGTAAACATAAACACAAACATCAAAAATCCATACAAGTACCGAGTACTGTACATCCCCACAATGACAACATAGCAAGACGTTAAACTCTCTTTCCCACTTTCCCTTTTCCTTCCCTTTACAGTACCGACCTTGAGCCGAAAACTTTATCGATACTAGCACAGCACACTCTCGCTCGCGCAGCTTATTTGAACGTCAGTTTGATTTTAGATATCTAGACTTGATTTGGTTTGATTCTATTTGATTTGATTTAAGTTGGTTTGGTTTGATTCGATGTACGCAAACTCGGCTACGTTGGATACGGTACCTTGAATGGATGGGTGGGTAGGTAATTTTAAATATCCTGGCTTGGACTCTACTGGTGTGGTGTGGTGTGGTTGTAGTTCTGGCGTACAGTACGGATTAGATTTATGGATTTATGGATGTATGTAAGCCATCGGTTGGGTCGGTTCAGGAACCAACCAGGAACCATCCGGCAGTGAGACGGGACGGAGAATAAATCTGTGAGGAGGTCTTGCAAAGAGGTACTGTACTGTGTTTCCGGCCCTGGAGGGTATAGAGAGGGTGTTATAAGGGGTTATGTGGTGTGGTGTGGTGTGGTGTATGCAGGTTGTTAGATTGGTTACAGTATGAATGTGAGGTACGAGTACCCCGGACTGGACCGGATTTGTGGGGATGTGAGGTGCAGGTGTGTGTTGGCGGGTACAGGTGTAGATGGCTTGGAAGTTGGAAATGTTGGAAATGGGGTTTTTTGTGTGAAGGGGAGTTTTTTTTTTCAGTTGATGGGATGGGGCGGGGTTTACCCTATTTATTTTTATTTTTTTGGTGAGTCTGATTAGAAAATTTCCCTTTGAACTCATTTAGCGTAACGTGTTATTTTACCGGACGATTTCTTCCTCTTTAAGCGATGCGATGGAGGAAGTGTGCTGTGGTTTGATTTACTGATTTGCTGAGTAACCGGGCGCGTACTGGAAGAACGCTGTAGACCTTAGTAGCAATTTTAATCCTATATTAATTATGTTCAGTATTAGTGTTAGTATCAGATTAAGAGTAATGATATATACGTGTGGGTTGTTATAGCCTCGGGGTTCTTCTTTTGTATACGGTGTACCTTGTGAGTTAATATACGGGATGTTAACGGGGTTTTTACTGAATCTTGACCTGGAGTCGGTTGGAAAGATTATTAGTGGTTTTTGATGTGGGAGGGAGGATTTGCTGTTGTGAACTTATGAGGGTTTGTTGGCTTGGCTGTTGTTTTTGGGATGAATTTCTTGTCACTTACTACGAGCTACAGTAGACATAGGATGACTCTTCGCCTTTAGTATTGATAGTCGAGTTTATATATCTGAAGTATCCCCTAATGGCGATATTGTTTTTACTACTGCAATCCAGATACAAACGTCAAATTTAGTTTGACTTATGCATGTAAAACAGTTATAAAGCTTTAATTAGTGGCTACGATATAGTAGCTTTATGCTTTGTAGTTATATAAATTTTAGTAGTAGGAACCATATCGGCGTTATGGGTACTTCAGATATATGAACCTGGCGAGTAGTAGCAAGCAAAACGGGGCTGGTGGTGGGAATTCATGCTTGAAATGAGTATCCAGAGCAAAGATCCAGCGGCGACCTCCCAGGAATAGAAGGATGTTTTTGAATTATTTTCAAAGAGGATTATCCAAAATGTAAGGTCCACGCCCAAAAATGGTTTTGGAAGGATACGCAATCCCTCAATTATCAGTTATTCACAACGATCGAAGCCCTGGCATCAAAACCTTGCCAACGTTGAATGCTTAGAAACTTGTGCAAGACGGCCACAAGTTATTGGTATCCAGCACCGTAGTAAGACTGAATTCCAACGGTACTTTGGCAAGAATCATGATTTCCAGATCAAGCCGCGCTGCGAGATCATTTTGGGGTGGTGGCTTCTAGCAGTTCCTTCCACGTTCGATGGTTGTCAGTTGTACCTTCCCATGATTCCAAGCTTGAAGTCAAACGCCCATGCTCTAAAAGTACAGCCAGTATCTAGAGCTCCTTCCCTCTGTCAATTTCCCAGTAGCTGTATTCTCACGACTCTCTTTTTCTCATTTGCTTCTCTTACAAACATCCTTCAACTTATCTTTCAAACATTTTATACCGTCAAAACTTCATTTCTTAATAGCAAAGCCCACCTCCCAGTCTCAACCATGCCTATGCCCAGTATTCGGTCGGTCATGAGCAGAAGTTACTCGAAACTCTCCTCCGGTTCCGATGAAGTGATGAAACTGGCACCCAACAGTCCCATACCCGAGGTCCACGTGAACATCGACCCCCCTTTCATGACACTCAGCGAACTTCTCAACACCAAGTCGACCATCGCCATCGAGCTTGAGAATGTTCTTTACAATCACAATTCAGCTTTTACTGCTGCTTGTCTACGAGTGATGGAGGAACTCCACAAATGTTGCACTCTAAACGGATGGGGATCTCCTGAGGAGCTCAACCAAGCGAATTCAGACGCCATGGAAGCATCACGCACGGCGAACGTCGATATAAAACCGACAAATCACTATTACGATGCGCGCAATCGGGTTTCTGCAATGGCAAAAGTCTACCCGATAGATACGAAGAGCAAGGAGTATAAGAACATGAAAATCGACCTGCTTAGGAAACTCGCCGATGACTTTACACAAACATTTGGTGAACATATTTACCTTACAGAGAACGCGCTGTTGCTGCTCCAGAAGCTCCAATTGCGGGGGAAGAAAGTTATCCTTGTCGAGAAAAGCTCGCATTACCTTGCGTCCGATGTGGGCAAGAAATTGGGTATACATGGCTATGTCAACAAACGCATCGGGGCTCCTATGAAAGAGTTTAAGCATTTGAAAAGCAGTTTGAAGGAGTTGAAAACATATGCGGAGGACACCATATACATCGGATCTGCCTTGTAAGTAACAGCACCCCTTATTCCCGACTCCAATTCCTATGCTCTCCCGAAGATTTACTAACTTTCTCTCGACAGCCGAGAAGAACCACCCGCTCCATACGCAACCCAAATTATGTGTGAGTGGTATGGGGAATGTCGAGAACGAAGAAGTTGGGACAGAGGCATTGCGTGGATAAGTGGATACTATTATGCCTATTCCTTAGGTGCTATTTGCGAAGCTCTTGATGCCAGTGAGGAGTCTTCCGCTTCGCAACAATCCAAAACCGTCCAGCCGGTCGAAATCAATGTCAACACTCCCGATTCTGGAGCTAACCCAACACCAGGCTTAACGGCTCAACAGAATGGAAAGGAGGGGAAGAAGCAAAAGAAAAAGAAGAATGGGAATAAGAAGAAGTCTTGTATTGTATCGTAAGAGGGAGAGGTTGGAGGTATTAGCGTCTTGGTATACATGAGAAATAAATAATAGCGGATTCACACTCAAGGTTCCTTCTTGTTATGGGTAACTGGTCTCTTGGACTTTTGGTTTCTGGTTCCCTCAATTCCCTCATCCATGCGCATATCTTACGTCTTGCAGCGCCATGTCCCAGGCGACGATTTTAACAAAATCCCTTCTAGGAATCTAGGAAGGTAAGAAGCAAGCTAGCTACTTCGCAGCCAAACTCGAAAGGATCTAATAATTAGGGCAAACACCAACAATATATATACGGTAAAAGACAAAAATGCCACCTAATTAATCAAAAACGACAGAAATACCACCTAATTAATCTTTTTGCGACAGAAATGCCACCTATGTGCTATGTTACTGATTTACTAGTAAAATTACTTGTAAAGTAATATCTATATCATCGGTGGCATTTCTGTCGTAAAAAAAGGGGTATATCTATCGCTTAAAAGTAGCATTTTTGTTAGTATAGCGATTTTGTTTCTTCATTAGATTTTGTAAGTAATATACTATTGTCACGTGGTGGGCACTTTATCACGTGATGGCGCTCTACTTCCTTTGTGGTAGAGCTCTTTTAGTAATTAGCCGAGGGACATGCGCGCTAGTACTATATAAACTCGTACTCCCTCCTATATAATTTAGTAAGCTTTATACTTAATTTAATACTTCTTTTTATAAGTACTTTACTCTTATACTTTACTCTTATAAAACCTATTATAATTCCTACTATAATCGGCTAACTATAAGGCAACTTATAGTTATAAGCCTAGTCTAGTACCTAAAGTTTAATATAAACTTTAATTCTACCTTCTACTATATATAAGTAATTAATATATATTACTTTTATAATACTAAATTTAAATCTATAATAAGGTTCTTATTTTCTCTCTCTCTTTAATCTATTTTATTATAGTATCCTTAACTCTAACTTATCTAAAGCTTTATTCGAGTAAGGATTAGGTTATATAGTACTCTATACTTAGGTAACTTATAAGTATTAAACTTATTTAGTACTTTATTAATTCTAATACTTTAGACACTTTAAACTTTAATATTTAAAAGCTTATCTCTTATATTAAGGATACCTAGGCTAAAGAAAACCTTTAAAAGTTTAAGGATAAGCTATAATATCTTATATATATTTAACGCTTATAAGAATAGAAGGATAGTACTAATCCTATTAATAAGTATAGACTACTACTAGAATACTTACTAATTCTAGAAGTTACCTTACTTAAGTCTATATTATACTTCTTCTCCCTTATCTAAAACTAGTATAAACTAGAAGAAGAAAAGTAATAAGATACTTAAAAAGCTATTAAAAAGATTAATTAATTTATAAGTACTATAGTAAATATATACTAATACCTTAATATAATAATAACCTTAGGCTACTATAATAGTAATAGACTATATATAACTTAGTCTATAGTTTATAAACTAGCTTCTATCTTAAGACTAACTATAGAGGTTTAAAAGTCCTACGCTTAATAGAAGTATTTCTAAGTCTTTTCTACTACTAAGAACTAGAATATTAACTTAGCTAAGTAAATATAAGAATAAGAGAGTATATATAACTAGGTATATTACCTAGGTATTCTTAAAATTAATAAACTACTAGTAAGTAAAAGTTTCTTAGAAGTAGTCCTATATATTTAACTAATATAAGCTTATTAATAAATCTCTAAAAAGGTTAAAAGGATAACTCTTAGAAAGTAAGTAGCTCTAACTAAGTAACTTATTAAAGTCTTTCTTAGTATCTTAAAAAATATAAGCTTAACTACTAAGAAAGCTAAGAGCTATTAGATCTATACTATAATAATTAATAAACCTAATAATAAGCTAAGTAGGGTAATATTAAGCTATAATAGGTAGAATAATAAATACTCTTATAAGAACCTATTCTATAACTATAGACCTAAAAGATATTACTAATTAAAAAGTACCTTAACTAAATATTATAATCTACTTTTAAGAAAAGCTATAACTTAAGAATATACTTAGGAAATTCTTACTAGACTCTAAAATAATAAGTTTAAAGAACTAAGAAAATAAGCTATTAAAAAAAGTTAGCTTAAAATAAATAAGAAAACTAGAATTAAAGTAGATCTATTTAAAAGATCTAGTTTATTATTTAAGCTATCCTTCCTAAGCTTTTATATTAGTACTATCTTAGACCTAGCTTTAATAAATATATTATTTAGTAACCTATAAAAGAACCTCGGGGTATACTCTACTATACTTAATTTCAGCTATTACTTACTAAGTAATAGTACTCTACTAGATAACTATAGAGCGCTCTACCTTATTAATAGTAAAGTAATACTTATTCCTAGTAGTTTTATACTAGCCGGACCTAATAAGATAGTAGAAGCTAGAACTTCTTATATAAAGATCTTAGGTTATAGGAAACGTATTATTAAGAAGGTTATAGATAGTTCTAATAGTTCTAGTACCTAGGATTTAGTACTTAAAAAGGTTACTATTATAGAAGGTTTCTATATTAATATAGTATTTAAAGCTACTTTATTAAAGAAAGGATTATAGTTTATAGGTTTAGATTATACTTTATATATTAGACTATTAGTAAAATCTTTAGTAGTTAAATAATTAGAGCGTAAACTAAACCTAGTCTTCCTTTAATATAAACCTATTTTTGCCTACTTATAATCTCTAATACTAAGTATA
>LT855414.1:2954937-3026692 GCA_900184765.1 Hymenoscyphus fraxineus | reverse complement strand
ATTACTCTTATAGTAATTAAATTATACTAGGATCTAATAAATAAACTCTAGTTATAAGATATTATTTAAGTATATACTTAATTAATAATAATACTTAATTAACCTATATTTATATAAGGACTAAAAGGTAGCCTATAGTAGAAGAAATTATACTTTAAGATTATTAAGCCTTTATACGATATCCCTAAATCGGGTAACTACTAGTATAATACGTATATTAAATACTATATAGAGAAGCTAGATATATAATAGTCGACCTACGATTCCTACTTACTCTATATAAATAAAGTAGGATATTAGGGTATAATTAGGCTTTAGACTAATAATACTCTTATTCTTAGTAATACTACTTTTATAGCTAAGGAGTAATTAGAGTTAACTATATTTAAATCTAAGCCTATTAAAGTATTAATACTAGATAAACCTCTAAAGTTTAATAGTAGTAAGATTACTTTAGTAAATAATAGTAGTATTATACTTACCTATAATTATAGAGATCGAGTTAAATTAGTAACTAATAAACCTACTAATATTATTAGCGCTCGTAGTATTATTTATAAGGAATACTTTATAAAGGATTAATACGTTACTTAATAAGTACTTAGAGTATATATAGCTATAGTATACTAACTAGAGGTAGTATTCGATTTAAGTGTTATAATATAGAATCCGAACCCTAAGAAGAGTAATATTAACGTATTAAATAAGCGTCTTTAATAGTTAATTAATAATCTAAAGCGTAGACTTAAATATATACCTTTAGATATTAATTTACTAAGACTTATATTATTTATAGATACTTCCTTTATAAATTTAACTAACCTTTCCTCCTAAATAGGCTATGTTTTATACCTAGTAAATAAGGATAATAACGCTAATATTTTATACTAGAGTTCTATAAAATATAGACGAATTATATAAAGTATATTAGTATCTAAGCTATATATTCTAAGCGGCGGATTTAATATAGTAGGAGTAATTAAATTAACTTTTAAGGCTATTTTAGACTAGAAGCTTAAGTTAATAATTTATATAGATTTAAAGTTAATATATAAGTACTTAATAAAACTTAGTATAATAAAGGAGAAGCGTCTTATAATTAACGTAATAGTACTACGCTAGGTATACGAATAATATAAGATTTATAATATCCTTTAGATTAAGAGAACTATAAATCCTTTCGACGCTATAACGAAATTAAAGTCCTACTAGGTACTAGTTATATTTATTAATACTGTTAGAGACATGAATAGTATATGTGTGTGAATGTGTAGATAAATAAGTGTAACGAGCGAAGGTAGCCAGAATGGCCATATATGTACAGGACAGGTGCTATAGATGCTGACGTAATCTATGACGTCTATATAGCCGTCATAGATGCCCCCCTTTAAGAAGAACTCGTCCTGAGTTTAAGCCTCTTATCCGTTAGCCTACTCCTTGTACTAAGTCCTGTCCCTTCGAAGGACCTAGGTCTCGGAACTACGCGTATATCCTACATATAAAGATATCCCCCTTTCTGTCTAAGCGAGGGTTATAATACCCCTTGTCTATAAATAGTACTTGTTAACAGGTAGGAGCGAGAGCGGAAGTAGGAGTAGGAGTAGATGCCGATTTGTCTGTCGGGACAGCTGTAGGAGCAGGGTCCTTAGAGCAGATTACTGTAGGTACAGCTTCGTAGGTCGGTTCGTCTATTGGTTTAGGAGTAGGGTCCTAGAACCGAAGTGCTGTAGTTACAGCTTGTGTGCGAAGTGCTGTTGTTATAGCTTGTGTGCGAAGTGCTGTCGTTATAGCTTGTGTGACCGCATTTACGATTAAAGATTCTAGCTCTCGTAGCTGGGACTCGGTAAAAGCGCTTATAGGGCGCAATTCGAGGTCTTGACTCGAAGACTCTATGTGCCGGGGAGTCTATATAGCGATGGCTCGCAAGGGTGTAGGTATACTACCTTAGAGTAGCATTTTATCGAAGGATATAGAAGTCCTTGTAATTAAAAGGATATAGAAGTCCTAGTATTATTGGTCTAGAAGCCGGCTAGTAGGCTAAATAACGCTTAATTAAGAGGTCAAATATACGAATTAGATATAGAGGTCCTCGTAGTAGGATTTAGAGATCCGATTAATACGCGAGTATTACTACTAATATATCAGAGATATAAATAGTATATATGTGTAAATGTATAGATAAATAAGTATAACGAGCGAAGGTAGCTAGAATGGCTATATATATACAGGACAGGTGCTATAGATACTAACGTAATCTATAACGTCTATATAGCCGTCACAGATACGAATAAGATTAATATTATAGTTAAAGAGTAGGTTATACGAGAGGATATTAGTAAAGGATAAAAAGACAAGGATATTAAAAATTAATAGATTTACGAATTATATATAAGTTATATAGGAATTAGATAGATTTATAAATTACGAGGTATTAATAGACTTAATTAATATTAGGGGAGAAATTAATAGATTTAATTAGTTAAAGATATTAGATAGCTTATTATTAGCGCCGAGTCTTTTACTTCTTTTAAAGTAAGCCTAGTATTATTATAGTAACTAAGTAAATATACTCGGTAGTACGAACTACCTAACTAGGCTAGTCCTACCTATACTATTCCGGTACTACTTCTATACCTTTAACTCGGTATATATAATATAATAGAATAGTCTAATACTAAGGTTTAGCCTCTCTTATATTATACCTTATATTTAACGAATAAGTTAAACTAATAATAATATTATAGTACTTCTTAAGTTAACTACTTTAAAGTTCGTATAGTTTAGGATAAGATTTATAGAATTACTTACTTAGTATAGTCTTCTAATTCTAGAGGTTTATATAAAATACTTTAAAGTTAAAGTATAAAAGATATATAAATTAGATAAAGAGGTTTATATATATAACCCTTAGAGTACTAGAAATAATATAAACTAGTACGTATACCTAAAATATTATAATAAATACTCTTATCTCTATTAGTTCTATATAATATAGTATAAATATATTTTAAATAAGGAGGAATACAAAATTTACTATAGATAAGTACTTTTCTAGATTAAGATAGTATAGGGTTAGGTATAGGTATATAGGTATAAGCTTAACTTTTAGTATCTTTATACTTAGTTTTAGTTTTATACTCTATCTTATTATTATCTTTATCTTTAATATTACTTTTTTCGACTAAGGGATTTTTAGAAATATACTATTCTTTATTCTTAAGTATATTAATATTAAATCTAAAAGGATTATACTTTAGAGAGAGTAAGGAAGACAGGGGCGATAATATATTAGACTTAGGAGTAGGAACTAGCTTAGGCTTAGGTATAAGAATAGGAACTAGCTTAAGTTTAGGTTTAGATTTAGGGCGGTAGCGAACAGGGCTATTAGGTAATCTAGTATACTATTAAAATATATTAGCTTAGAAGGGTAAAGTTTAGAAGTTAAATCTTAGATCGTAGATATTAAGACGTGTTTATAAGGTTAAAACTACTTATAATAAGGCTATACTTACTTCTAACTTCGCGCTTTTTACTATATAGGTATTTATAGTTCGCGTAGAACGCTCTACTTTAGTCTAGTAGAGTATAGTATTATAGTATTATAGTATTATAGTATTATAGTAGTAGTCTAGAGGTTATAAAAAGTAAAGGATAGCGATAGTATATATCCTAGCGTACCTAAGGGGTGTATTATATAGTAGGTACTTTANACTATATAAACTCGTACTCCCTCCTATATAATTTAGTAAGCTTTATACTTAATTTAATACTTCTTTTTATAAGTACTCTACTCTTATACTTTACCCTTATAAAACCCGTTACAATTCCCGCTATAATCGGCTAACTGTAAGGCAACTTATAACTATAAAAATAATAAATAAATTAAATTAGCTAACTACTCGCTACTTAATACCTCGTAAGCCAGTTCTTGTCGATTTTGGTGGCGGCCGTTTTATCTCTAGCCTCCTCGATTGTACTAAATATCTAACCAACTTTTATATCCTCAACTTCGTGGCCAGCACCAGGGGTGCGCGACGGCGGGGGCGTTCTGTTTCGGTGGCATATTATATATGCTTCGAGGTTAACATTGTTAACATACGACTAGTTAATATTATTATAGAGGCTATACTTAGATAGAGGCTAAATGAAAACAAGGATACGAGCTAGCAAATAAGCTAGCAATTCACTATTTCGAGGCTATTAGGATATATAGAAAGTGAATATTAAGTAACAGAAATACTACTGTTTTACGACAGATATGCCACAAGTTCTATTTTCATCAAATATATATGTAAAACAAATACAAAAAAAATGAGTGGCATACAGGTGGCATTTCTGTCGCAAAAACATTAATTAGGTGGTATTTCTGTCGTTTTTAATTAATTAGGTGGCATTTTTGTCTTTTACCGATATATATATATATACACATGTCTATCATAACACGAGAATCAACAACTACCTAGTACCTACTTAAGAGTAACGCATGCAACACCAATACCAAAGCCTAAGACCCCCGATTCCCCGAACAAAAAACTATAATAAACGAGCTACTCCCCTTTCCTCACCTACCGTACCTCATTTCAAATCCCACTTCCTGAAATCCAAAATTCAGAGTCCCAGGATACATAGGTAGTCGTGAAGTAATACAACACATTCACAGGTACATAAATCCCAAATCATTTCCCATCTGCCTTCTCCCTTCACCCATCTCCTCTTATTACCATACACATTATCCGAGTTTATCTACAACCCACCCACCACCTACCATAGACACCACAGACACCCAGAAACTCCCAAACGCCCCACTACCAACCCACCCACCACCAGCCACCGCCAATCCATCCAAACACCAGAAATAAACCCCACAAACCAGAAGATTGACGTATCACTAAGTCCTATTCATACAACATACAACATACAACATACAACATACAACATACAACATACATACATATACAATCAATCAATTAATCACTAGTCAAATCACAAACCTCCACCTCACTCATCCTCCAAGCTTTCCTCGCCTTCCCACTCTTTTTTCCCTTCTCTTTCCCATTCCTCCCCGACTCCTCCAACTCCTCTTCCTCTACTGGTTTCCAGCCTCCAGGCAGGGAATCTCTTAGTATGATGAATTTTTTCTTCGGGGGTGGGGGTGGGGCTGACGCGAAGGGATCCTGGGTATCGGTACCTTCTTGAAGGACGTTGTCGTCGTTGGGGGGGTGTAGATGGTTGGTGGAGATGTGACGGGGAGGGGGAGCCATAGTTTGTGGTTGTGGTGGGGAGGAGGGTATGGTATCAGGGATAGATGGATTGTTTGTACTGATTTGTCGTTGTGTAGTGTGGGTTTTAGGAAGAGAGGGGGAAGCGAGATCTTCTGGGGAAGAAGAGAGGGTGATGATTTTATTCTGCTTTCTTTCTGGGGTTTTGTTTCTCTCGGGACGGGGCTTGAGGAATTTATCGAGGGTAGGGAGGTCGGGTGAGGATGCTCTTCTTACGGTTGTGGGTTTGGTGTTTCGTCGTCGTGCTCGGCCTTTGCGGAGAGTTACACCGGGGCTTTTGAGGATGTCGATCATGTCGAGATCTTGGGGGGAGATTGCGGTGGTGGGTTGTGGGACGTTGTGATCTGATGTTTGTGGTAGGTCTTCGGATTCTAGAGATACCTTTTTGCGGGGTGGTGGTCTTGATGGGTTCCGAGTTTTGGAAGTTGGCGGGTTGAAAGGACTGGATTGGTTATTTGACTGCAAGGAGGGATTTTCACAATCGCTTTCTGAGAGTGTGGGGGAGTGGAGATGTTTTCTGGAAGCGGGGAGGTCGGGCTCTTTGGGTGATGGACAAGGTGGTGAACTTGATGTAAGGTCGATGGGGAATGAACCTTTTCTGAAGCTTGCTGGGGGAGGACTGATGGATTTACTTTGTCGCGCGTTGAGCGGTTTCGTGACAACAACATCCTGAGATCCGGTACCCCAAGGTGTGGAGTTCGCGGATGGCTTTACTTTGTTCTTTTTTGATTGCGCCTTCGAGGTTTTGGCTTGCTTTGGTTTCGACGTTGTGACTCTGGTAGAGACTTCTTTACGGGCTGAAGTTGAGGCGGGAACCAACGATGGGATCAGAAATAAAGGCGGGAAATCATCGTCCTCGTCATTTGCTGATGCTTCGTGTATATCAGGATCCTCGAATGCCTCCTTTTCTTTCGGGGCTTGTTTTGAGACGGTGACAAACCTATCCATGGCCCCTTTCTGAACTACATTTTTGGCACCCTTTTTACTTGAAGCTTTCTTAGCAGCAGCCTTTTGCTTCAAGAATTTCTTCGGGTTTCGCAACGACTCCTCGTAATCTTCCAGTTTCAATGGCACCCCGAGTCTAACTATGGTTTCAGGAATCCATGCCTTGTCGGGTTGAGTTGGGTCGTATTGAGGGGCAGCCCGTTTAGAAGGACTCTCCAGCAATCTCCTATTATCATCTGATTGATATGCCTCAATTTGGTCATCTTGGAGGATAGGAGCCAGCCCATCTCTCCCGTAGTCTCCGCAATCGTCGTTGGGCTCTTCTTCCAAATCTAACGGAACTATATCAAGAGGTTGGTAAACCACTCGCGTTTCAGGAATTCCGTCTGAACTGATGTGAGTTCTCTTCCCGCAAATCTCCCGCACTAATTCCATTTCGTTCATAGCAGTGAGAATAAGATCTCCATATCCAGAAGCCCTACGAGATCCTCGAAGTCGAAGCTTGTGCATCAGCAAAGCCGGTGCAAGGGTTCTAACGTACTTGATTGCACCGTCTTTGCCTGTCCATTCGAATTCTTCCGCAACAAACTGTCGCAGCCCTTGGATATCGACCTCCCCATCCCACAAAATACCTTCTTTGAGTTGTTCAATTCTGGGTGCCGAAGAAACCACAGGATGGGTGTAGAATCCCAAAACATCCCTGTCTGGAAAAGTATCCGGTATCACGAGAGCTTTATGTTTTTGTTTGAAATGCTTGCTTTCGTTTGTTTGTATCTCATGACGCAAGTCTTTCCTCCATTTTTCCAGGGCAACAGGGTCTGATCTGGATATTTGGCACAGAGACTTGCCATATCCAGCTCTTGCAGCTTCGCAGGCAATTTTTGGACCACAATTAGGGATTCCGTCAGTATTGTAATCTCCGCCACTCATAAGAGCTACCAAAATCATTCCCTCTCTGTCGAGTCCAGACTTTGCCTTCGTTTCGGTTGCGTAATAAGCCGAGATATGCGTTGGCGACTTATTACGGGCTCCTTCTGAAGACCAATTCCGGAGAGTTAATCCACATCCAAACATTAAAGTATCGACATCCTCACTTAACACCGCGTCGACTAGACCTTCCCGCTGCAAGAGTGCGCATTCTGCCTCGGCTTCTCCAGGAGCCATGTGGAAAGGAAAGCCGAAAAGCTTGAGAAGCTGTTTAGTGAGGCGATTTGGAGCCACTGATCCATTTCCGGTCTTCTTATTGCGTTTCACCGGCGGCTTATGTGGTCCATCAAAAATAAATAGTGGCTGGATCTGGTAGCCGAGCAATTTGACCAGCCGGTAGAAAAATGTTCGCAGGGCGGGATTTGTGCCTCCTGTACGAGATGAGGAAAGGTTAAAATACTAGAGGAATAATTTGAAAATTACCTTGGCCTGCTTGTACTTGGAATTGCCAGATTGAAACGTCAATAGCCACACGAAGGGGTCGGTTGGTCTCCTCATAGTGTTCAACAGCGAGCTTTGCCAAAGAAATTCTCTTGCCAGGCCCAATCTCCGCATAGATCCCTTTGATTCCCATGTTGAAAAATTAACCTATAGCTACAGGAAACAAAGAATGGGGGCAACCCAAAAGATAAGCACCACCCGAGAGCCACAATACTAGGATGGAATTATGAGAGGACCTTCATGTTGAAGTTGTATGCTGCCAATAAGTAAGAGGAAGTAAGTGGAAGTTGTGTGGGCCTGGGTATGGATAGAGGGTGCTTAGCGATGGTAGCGGGATGTATTGGCCTTGGTAGTGGTGGTGGTGGTGAAAGAGGCGAGGTCGTGTTTACCTTTTGGGAAGCCATGTCGGCAAAGAAACGGACCGTCGCGGCCCAAGCGTTTCTCCGCCTCGGAGCCGAGCCGCATGCAACCTCCAGGAACAAGTAGGTAGAAGTATTAGACCACTACTCCGTACTACCGAGAATACATTTACACCATCGGTTGCTCTCGTACCAGAGGAAGATCCAACCGTCGTCAATTGCAAATAAATGTAGCAACATGTCATCTTCCACTGGTCCTGGTCCTGGTCCTGCGCATCGGAACGTTGCCAGCATCAGATCCCCACTCGCGAATATACCTGGTTCCCCCACCAGCCCTCATACACCCACCCGCGGTATAGGTATATCCTCAGCATTTGGGTCACCTTCAGCATTGCGCGCCGAAGATGACCATGTGGTTATCGAGCTGGGCGCCCGGTACTTTAGAGCAGGTTTTGCTGGAGAAGCGTTACCCATTTCTACCATAGGGTTTGGGCCGGAAGCTCAAAGGAGAACGGGTGATTATCGAAGATGGGAAGCAGGGCACGATGCTGAATGGCGTAAAAGGATTAGGGGGAAATCATGGGGAGAGGCACACGAGTTTTGGAGCCCCGATCTTCGAGATCTGGATATGGGTTTAGTAAGTGACAAGTTGGATAGGGCGATGCGGGATGCTTTTGCAAAGTTCGTAGGTTTCCATTTCCTTTGGCAGAGCGCAGAGTACTAACACCATCGCAGAAATCTACTGATTGACTCCCGACCGAGAAAAGTCAGTTTAATCCTGCCGTCCGCTTTTCCTCTGCCTCTCTTATCCACGGTTCTCGATACGATGTTTGCCAATTTTCAGTCCCCCACAATATCTCTCATGTCATCGCCAGTTTTGTGCACTATTTCTGCCGGGCTACGTTCTGCTCTTGTGGTAGACATCGGATGGGCCGAGACTGTTGTTTCTGCTATATACGAACTGCGAGAAGTCCAGTCTACACGATCTGTCAGGGCGACCAAGTGGCTGGGGAAAGAAATGTCTAGAGTGTTGAGCAAGCTTATTGAACCAAATGCACCGCAACGTGTTTCCGAGACATCTGAGATGGCAGAGGATGAAGCAATGTCAAGCCTCTTGAGCTTTGAGGAATGCGAGCAAGTTGTCACTCGAATGGCTTGGTGTAAGCCAGGAAAGACAACAAAGCATATATCGCCGGCCATTGGGCTTACGCCGGTCAAGGAAGAGGATGAGCTCAGGTCAAGCATGCGGTCTTTGCAAATTGGGAACGTGGTAGAGAAAGAGGCGCAGACCTTTATCGACTTGACGTCGACCAGTCCTCCCAGGAAACTCCAAGTTCCATTGGCTACTTTATCAGAGCCCTGTGAATCTACCTTTTTTGCTACAGGAACACCAGAATCGGAGCTAGATGACGAGGAAACTCCCCTGCATTTGCTGATTTATCGCAGTCTTCTCAAGCTCCCCATAGATGTCCGATCAACGTGCATGGCACGGATTGTGTTTGTCGGAGGCGGGTCCAAACTACCCGGGCTGCAGAGTCGTGTTCTCGAAGAATTGGACCATCTCATCGAGCATCGAGGTTGGGTTAATGTCCAGGGGAAAGCGGTAGAACAGCTCCGAAACAATCCCCGATTCAGCAAAACACGCAACAAACAAAGCGGACGAGGGCCAATGGAGGTACCGCCAGGTGACATCACTCTGGCTTCTTTACAAGAACAAGAATCCGATCCAATCGAGGATACGATCAATCGGGCTGCGAGGAAGATCAATCCGTCACTGGAGGAGGGTCATCTACGGGCTATTCATTCTCTCGGTGCATGGGCTGGTGGGAGTCTGCTCACCAATCTGAAAGTGCCCTCTGTTTCCGTGATTGAGCGAGAACAGTGGCTTCAGCATGGTGTTTTGGGGGCCTCCAAATCCAGCGAGGTGTCAGTGTCCGTGAGTAGCCGTCAGAGTATGGGGGCGGGGGGTGCATTCAAGTCGGTTGGTGGTGAGAGGTCTAGTTGGACGCTTGGTCTCTGGGCATGATTGTTAATCTACAGTAGAGGTGCCGGGGCATGCCTATTAGGGTGTGAGTGTGAGTGTGAGTGTGAGTGTGAGTATGTACAGCCAGGGAGTACAGTCCAAAAGTAGCAATAATCAATCCCATCGCCCCTCATGCTCATCGCCCCTTATGCTCATGCTATGGGGGCCAGCCCCCAAACCCCCGTGGTTCGCTTCGCTCTGAAGTGTGTTTACTAGACTACCTACCTAGGTAGGTAGGTACTGTACTATCTAGGTAGGTACTATGCTGTACTTTTTGATACGCTGGTAGTGCAGTAGTGCAGCATAGGAATACAGCCTCCACGGCAGTGGCCCTCGGAGAGCCAGCGGAGCGTCATCTCGCGACGTCCTTGCACCATGTGACCATGTCTCCATGCACCTGCAGCCCTGCAGGTGGTGTTCAGCTACGACTCTATTCAAGCGAGTCGAGTACGCCCTCGACGTCGTCGTACGAGCATCTCCAAGTCCGATGCGCTTATCTTATGTCCTATGCGCTTATCTTATGTCCGAAAACGAGTGAGGGTCTTGGCAAGGCACACAAGGCTGTGGCTGCGGCTTGACCCCGGGACTGTGCAAAACATTTCAACCCGGTGCTGGAGGCATGGAATATTAGAGGAGCTACTCGGTACTCAAGCTAGGTACGCTAGCTACTCGAGTACTCCCAACACTCCACCAAAATCACCAAAATTACCAACATCAACCGCGGATGAAGAACACCACCACCTCACACCATCATGTTCCCATCCTTGGCCTTCCCGGCCTCCACGTCGAGATCTGTCCCTCTCTCTCTCCCTCTCCCACTCTCACTCTCTCCAACATCTCCACTGGCACTGCGATTTTTGTTATCCCGCCGTCAATACCACCACCACCACCACCACCACCACCGACACCAACACACACATCTTGCCTTACGTCTGCGTCTACGTCTACGCCCGCAATCCTATCCAGCCACGAGACCCCAGTCCCAGCTCCAGAGATTCTCCTCCGTCCTTTCTCAGCAATCAGACAGCCTCATCAAAGGCAATAATTCCGTGCCTACATGTCCCTCTACCTCTAACGACCCCGAGCCCGGCAGAAAAGAATCTGCTGCGCCCTCTCGCTCTCGCCAAAAGAAAGCCCAAAACGATGCCCTCTCCGGTATGCCATGGGGTGTCCACCACCCACCACCGAGAAGTCAGAATATAGATCTTCCTTCTCTATCGCCTTCCGATTGCGATGTCTTAGAGAGAACTTGCGAGGAACGCAATTACCTTCATCTGGCAAAATTCCCTAGGGAAATTGTGCGCCTTCGTGCGCTAATCAAACCATTGAAATCTATGGAGGCAATTGCGATCGTACGAAAAAAAACCATAGCTCATCTGCTCGACCTAATCCGTCAGAAGAAAGAGCCCCCTGCTAAGTTCTTACTAAGTGCTACCCAAAATACGGCGAAACGAGACCTGTTAGGCATGACGGAAGAGCAACTACAGGCAGAGGCGAGGTCGGTGAAAATGGAATTAATGGGAATGACAAAATATGAGAACACAATTAGGCAGGAAATTCGCAGGCTTCACTTGTCGCTCCCAAACCTCACCAGTCCTGAGACTCCTCGCGGCACAATCCCCACGATTGTCGGTTATATCAATAATCATCCCAAGGAAAGCCATTCTCATAGCGTGTGTCACACCAGGATTGGTACCGAACTGGAATTGCTTGATTTCGAAATGGGTACCAGAACCACAGGATGGGGCTGGTATTACCTCTTGAATGAAGGCGCTCAGCTCGAACAGGCTCTCATACAATACGCCCTCTCTGTGGCAAGACGAGGCGGTTGGGGCATGGTCTCTCCGCCAAGTATGGTATATAGTGATGTTCTCTCAGCGTGCGGGTTTCAACCTCGAGATCAGGATGGTGCGCAACAAGTTTACAGCGTTCTCAGAACCTCGCGGCATGGAGAAGCAAAGGTTGAGATAAGCCTTGCCGGTACCGCCGAGATACCACTTGCAGCCATGCTTTATGAGCGAAGGATTTCTAGCCAACAACTACCGAAAAGGCATGTAGCCGTATCGCGATGCTACCGATCTGAAGCGGGATCTAGAGGTTTAAGCTCAAAGGGATTGTACAGAGTGCATGAGTTCACTAAGGTGGAGATGTTCGCCTGGACACATGCATCAAAGGAAGCGTCCACAGCGATCTTTGACGAGATTGAAAGGATACAAATCGAGATTCTTTCTTCACTTGGTCTACACTGTAGAATCCTCGAAATGCCTAGTACGGATCTAGGAGCTTCGGCAACGCGAAAACGGGATATCGAGGCATTTTTCCCTTCCCGAACAGCCATCAATGAAGGATACGGGGAAGTCACCAGTGTTAGCACTTGTACAGATTATCAGACTTCTAGATTGAGAACGCGCCTAATTCATCCGAAGGGTAAGAAGGAATGTTATCCGTATACTGTGAACGGGACAGCACTCGCAGTGCCCAGAGTACTCGCGGCCATTCTAGAGAATGGTTGGAACGAGGAAAGACGAGAGGTTGCTGTCCCAGAGTGTCTGTGGCCGTGGATGGACGGCGTAAAGGTCATTTCGTCCAAAGTTGAACCAGATGGTGGCAGTGTACCGGCAGCAGCTGTAGGGGATCCACTTGTAGCAATTGAGGATGAGGAACAAGATTATCAACACCAGGATGACGAGGTTTTGGAAGAAGCCGAAGATGACGAGTTGACTCTGGAAGAACAGCAAAGTTTGACTGATGGAATTGAGGAAAGTGACCTGGATCTTGATTTCCAGGAGGGTCCAAATACAATAGTAGAGGAGGACGAGCTTCTTGGCGAGTCTGAAGAGCAGGCTTCTGCAGTCGCGGACGACGTATTCTTCGATGAAGCGTTAGAGACTCAATCAACTAGCGACAGGCAAACCGAAGATGACGTTGCATCTGCTGAACAAGTCGAAGTCGATGAGCTTATAAATGTTGATGGATCAGGCGAGCTGACTCCATCTGTTGATACCCAGAAGGATGAAGTTCCTGAATCGACAGAAGAAACTCAGTCTTTTACATCAGATGGAATAGCACAGGAGGAGAATATATCGTCAAATGAGCCTCAGATTACCCAGCCCACTGAACAAGCTGGAGTCAATGAGCCTGTCGCTGATCAGGAGGCAAGCGATCTTCCATCTGTAACTACTCAGAAGGATGAGGTTTCTCAATCGACTGAAGAGAATCAGCCAGCTGAACCAAATGAATCCGCCTCAGAGGAACATGACCTGTCCAATGATCCTCAGACCACCCAGGCCAACGAAGAAACGCAGACTACCAATGAGGCCCCGACCACCGAGGAAGCAAAACCCGTATCACCAATCAAGTCTCTCTTCTCTCGATTCCTCGGTCGATGAGACGACCAGCCTACAAGGAAAGAGACCTTGAGGATGCTGCTTTGCTTTGAAGAGTGCTTGTTTGATGAGTGTGTGTGTGTATATCCAACGGCATCAATGTTTCACGGAAATCTCATGAACAGGAAATGGGAGGGAATAATAAGGAATTGTATGATATGACATAATGAATGGAAATGTTTTTTTTTTCCTTAGGGCCGTTGTGGGGAAATGTAAGAGTAGTACAGTCGTTAGTGTATAGTAGAGTAGGAAAAGTTTTGTTTTGTTATTTATGTAGGGTTTAGAACAATAAGATACCACCACTTCCGCACTTTAGATACTTGTACGTACTATAGTATATATATCTTTTATATAATAAGTATATATATATATATATATCCAACATATTAATCTTTTACAGAAATCTTATAAACAGGAAAGGGGGGAGGGGATAATAAGGAATTATATAATATAATATAATATAATAAATAGAAATGTTTTTCCTAGGCCCGTTATAGGGGGGTGTAAGAGTATTATTAGTAGTATATGTATAGTATAGTAGAGTAGGAAAAGTTCTTGTTTTGTTTTGTTTTGTTTTGTTTTGTTTTATTATAGGGTTTAGGAGAATAAGATACTACTACTTCTATACTTTAGATACTTGTACTATAGGTGCTTATTTAATAAGTGTATATATCTAACGTATTAATATTTTATAGAAATCTTATAAAAAGGAAAAGGAAAGGTAAGGGGGGATAATAAAGAATTATATAATATAATATAATAAATGGAAATGTTTTTTCCTAGGGACTATTATAGGGGGATATAAGAGTATAGTTAGGAGTATATAGTATAATATAGTAGAGTAGAAAAAGTTTTATTTTATTTTATTTTATTTTATTATTTATATACTTATAAGGTTTAGAAGAATAAGATACTACTACCACTTCTATACTTTAGATACTTATACTATAGGTGCTTATTTAATAAGTATATATATATCTAACGGTATTAATATTTTATAGAAATCTTATAAAAAGAAAAATAAAAAGTAAGAGGGGAATAATAAGGAATTATATAATATAATATAATATAATAAATAGAAATGTGTTTTTCCTAGGGCCTATTATAGGGGGATACAAGAGTAGTATTATCGGTAGTATATAGTAGAGTAGAGTAGGAAAAGTTTTATTTTATTTTGTTTTATTATTTATATAGGGTTTAGGAGAATAAGATACTACTACTTTCGTACTTTAGATACTTATACGAGTACTATAGTATAAATGTCCTTTTTATATATATAGTAGAGTAAATAACTAGCCTATGTATAGTATACTACCTAGTTAATTATTTAATAAGTATATATATATCTAACGTATCGATGTTTTATAGAAATCTTATAAAAAGGAAAAGGAAAAGTAAGGGGGGGATAATAAGGAATTATATAATATAATATAATAAATAGAAATGTTTTTTCCTAGGCCTATTATAGGGGGATATAAGAGTAGTATATATAGTTAGTTATATATAGTAGAGTAAAGTAGAGTAGGAAAAGTTTTACTTTGTTTTATTTTATTTTATTATTTATATAGGGTTTAGGAGAATAAGATACTACTACTTCCGTACTTTAGATACTTTAGATACTTATACTATAGTATATATATCTTTTATATAATAAGTATATATATATATCTAATATATTAATCTTTTACGGAAATCTTATAAAAAGGAAAAGTAAGGGGGGAATAATAAAGAATTATATAATATAATATAATAAATAGGAATGTTTTTCCTAGGGCCGTTATAGGAGGATATAAGAGTATAGTCGGTAGTATATAATAGAGTAGGAAAAGTTTTTTTTTATTTTTTTTTTATTTTTTTTTATTTATATAGGGTTTAGGAGAATAAGATACTTATATAAGTACTATAGTATATATGTCCTTTATATAATAAGTGTATATATATATATCTAACGTATTAATCTTTTATAGAAATCTTATAAAAAGGAAAAGGAAAAGTAAGGGGAGGGATAATAAAGAATTATATAATATAATATAATATAATAAATAGAAATGTTTTTTTTTCCTAGGCCCGTTATAAGGGGATATAAGAGTATAGTTATATATATATAGTAGAGTAGGAAAAGTTTTATTTTATTTTGTTTTATTATATTATTATATTATAAGGGTTAGGAGAATAAGATACTACTACTTCTATACTTTAGATACTTATACTATAGGTACTTATTTAATAAGTATACGTATATATATCTAATAATATTAATATTTTATAGAAATCTTATAAATAGGAAAAGGAAAAGTTAGGGGGGGATAATAAGAAATTATATAATATAATATAATAAATAGAAATGGAAATGTATTTTCCCTAGGCCCTGTTATAGGGGGATATAAGAGTAGTATAGTAGTATATAGTAGAGTAGAGTAGGAAAAGTTTTATTTTGTTTTGTTTTATTTTATTTTATTATATTATAGGGTTAGTGTTTAGAATCTCTCCTTCTCTTCTCTCCTAACTACTAGGAGAGAAGAAGGAGAACTATATCTTTAGCTAGAAGAAGAAGAGGAGAATAGGTTACTTATCTAGAGAGAAGTAGAGATAGAGAGGTAGTATACGAGAGAGAAGTAGATAGAAGAGGCTAAAAAAGGTAGAAAAATAAGGTTATTTATAGGTATACTAAGTCTAGGTTCGTAAAAAGTACGCTACTTCGCTAGGTTCGTAAAAAGTATACTACTTCGTTAGGTTCGTAACAAGTACGCTAGTTCGCTAGGTTCGTAAGTACGCTAGTTCGCTAGGTTCGTAACAAGTACGCTAGTTAGCTAGGTTTATAAGTACGCTAGTTCGCTAGGTTCGTAAAAAGTATACTAATTCGCTAGGTTTATAAAAAGTATACTTCGTTAGTATTATCTTTATACTCGAGTACCCCCTTACTATAGATTAAGAACGTATATATCTACCTAATTTCCATATTTTTTACTACCCTACCCTACCCTACCCTACTACTATAACGTACTAACCACGATACCGCGATAAAGCGGTAAAGGTTATATAACTCGATATTATACTATAGTAGAGTAGTAAAGGTTATATAACTCGGTATTCGCCGAGCCCCTATACTTAGCTAGCTAGGTAGTTTAGTTAGTTATTTAAGTCTCTTATATATATTCTTATAGTATATACCTATACCTTTAATAGATAGTAGTAATACTTTATTACTAGTAGGACTTGAAATCTTCGAGTTCTATACTAGCTACTTCTTTAGTACTAGTTTACTAGTCTCTTTAGGACTTATAAATACTATTCGAATAACCTCCGGAGGGTTTAAAACCCCGCGCCTTATATTACGAATCTTTACCTTAAACCTACTTTATCTTAAAATAATCTTTACTTCTATACTAGCCTTAAGCGGAAATAGTATATATCTATAGCTAGGACAACTAGTACTTATATAAATCTATTACTATTAGAGTTATAGTAGAGGTACTACTATATAAAAGTGCCCGGGCTATACCTACCTTAGCTAATAGTGTTCTAATAAAGTTAGGGAGTTCCTACTTTAACTTATAATACTTCTTAACCTATAATACTATTTAACCTATAGTACCCTTCTATCTATTATACTCGTTACTTTAACCTAATAACCCTTCTATCTACTCCGGTCGGTATATAAGACTATACTCTTATTAAGGCCTAGACCTTATACTTAAAAACGTCTTCTAGATTACTTTATAGATTAAAGTATATAAAAAGACTTAGGATATTAAGAACCGAATAATAGAAGTAGAATATTAAGTTATTAGGGTTTTAGTAAAATAGTATAAAAATAAACCGGAGTACTATCTAGAGATCTAGGATAGTAATAAAGGAGACGGGTTTATAGAGGCTTTTAAGACCTTAAAAGCTAGCCTAAGTTTCTAATTCTAGTAGTATATAGCTATAGATTACTATAACTAGCCGGAATAGCTTTAAGCTAGTTATAACTCTAGATAGTCCTTAATTAGTTTTAGATAATTTAATACTAAAATTATATATTTATCCCTACTCCCCCTATAATAAGAAGAAGCTTAAAACTAATTTACTATTAATTATAAAGATAAGTTAGAAACTAAGAAAGATAAACTAGCTCTACTTCTAGGGGTTATAGTATAAAATAATAGAAGATAAACCTTCTAATCCTTTAAGAGAAAAAGACTAATATTAAAATAATAGTATAGTCTAAGATCCTTAATAAAAGAGATCCCGAGACTAGAGATATTATTATTATTAATACCTAGGGAGTTCTTCTAAACGTAGTAAGACTTAATCTAAAGAATAATTATAACTATAGTAAAAGTAGCTTTAGAATTAAGACCTACCTAACTAAACTAAGAGGATAGAAGCTTAGTAGGCTTCGTTTATAATAACTTTAGGGCTAGCCTAAGGCTAGAGGACATTAGTTACTTTAATCTATTAAACTTAGATAATAAAGATAATATAGGTAAATATATAATATATAATAACGTATATATATTTATAGATATACTACTATACTATATAAAGATAAAAGGTAAGAATAGTGTCTAGAAAGTCTTCTTTAAATACCTATAAGCTAAGGTAGTAAGATAGTATATAAATAAGTTAACTAAACTTAAAAAAGATTTATTTATAAACTATTTTATCTAAAAGTTAATAAAAGCTTTAATTATAAGATTTAAGGTATTAACTAATATAGCTTAAGTAAAGATAATAGAAGCCTATTTTATACTAGTAGATATTTAGTAGGGCTAAACTATTAGAGGTTTTACCTAGGAGCTCTTTAAAAACGCTAGATTTATAAGAGTTAAGTCTAAATTTAACTAAATAATAATACTATATAATATAATAGATTTACTACTATAAATAGTTATTTAGTATTTAATAGATAGTATAAAACTTAGCTAATTCCTAATAATCTATAATAGAGAATAGTCTCTAATTTTAAATATAACTAATTAACTTACTCCCGGTTAGTTAAATATAAACTACTTAGCTAGAGGTTAATAATAGATAAATAGAATATAAGGTTAGTTATAAATAAGTACTATAGGTTTTAGATAGTTATACTAATAAGATAGAGGTAAAGGAAATATATAGTACTTAGAGAGAGGTAACTTTATAAATTATAATTTATTAAGTTAAAGAAATAATATAGCTAATAATACCTAGAACTAATATTAAAACTAATAATAGTAGTTACTAGTACTAGTATAAAATCCTAGTTAAAGCTAAAATAGAAACCTCTTAAAGTATTTATAATAAGTAAGATTACTAAGCTAAATAAATATAAATTCTAGGCCTTAGTAGAATCTAATAACAAATATAAAGCCTATTTACTAGTAAATATATCTTATAAAAGAATAAGATTCTAAAGAGCCCCTCTAAGATAATATCTAATCCTATTATAGTAAGGGATAAGAGCTACTAAGAGATTTTAGAATATAAAATATTCTATTCTTATAAGATATAGAAAATATAAACTATAAATAATATAATTAGTATAAAAAAGAAGAATAATTTATAAGATTTAGTACTACTTTAACTATAAAAATACCTAAATATAGAAAATATAAACTAGAGTTTACCTTAAAAAATAAGCTATATAAGTATATTTAAAATAATTATATAACTAAAGAAGTAAAGAAAGTAAAGAAGAATAATACTAAATCTAAGCCTTCTTAATCTATAGATATAATATATAGAAAATATAATAAAGTTATTAAAAGTATAGTAGATAGCTAACTTAATATTAGAATAGGTTATAGATTCTAAGGCTAGTAATATATAAGAGCTATAATCTAACTAAGTCTAGATAGAATTCTAAGTGTAATATACCTTAATACTAGGTATAGCTTATCCCTAGTAAATAAGGGATAGCTTAAAGAGATAAGACTAGACGTAGAAATTAGATATATAGCTACTAGTATTATAGTAAAGGGTATTTTAAGTAACTAGTACTAATTAACCGAATATACGATCTTAGATATATACTTCCTAGGTACTAAAGCTAATAGTAAGGAAGTACTAGTATAGATTATTTACAAGGTTTATTTAGTTAATAACCTATAAGTAAATATACTAGTAAATATAAATATTATAAGTCCTAAATAAATTAATATATTATTTATAACTATAATAGCCTCTATAAGAGCTTATAAGATAATAATTCTAATTACTACTAGAGTAGTAGAACTATAAATAAATAAGCTAGTATATATTAAGAACTCTACTATAATCCTACCTTAAATAAGTATACTAGTTAGTATTTATAAAATATATTTATAGAATAGAGAATACCTATTTCTATCTAATAAGTTACTAGTCTACCTTTTTTTATATTTAGTTAATAGAAGCTTTTTATTAGTTTTAGTAAAGAATAACTCTAACTTACTAGTACGCCTCTATAGAAATATATAGTTAGGAAAATTAACTAAGATAATATTTAATAAGGTATATTATATAGATATAAATAACTAGGATAAAATATTTAACCTAGTATTAGAACCGGTACTTAAACCTAAACTCCTATAGTCGCTAGTACGCTTAGACTAAGAGACTAAGCTAGAAAGTAGTATTATAATTTATAGTAATAAAGAAGCTATTATAACCTTATAAAAGGTCTATAATAGATTCTCGAAAGTATAGAGGATTAGGAATAGAGTAAATATACTTATAAACTAATATATAAAGGTCTATTTAAAACCTAGTTAGGAAAATAATATAATAGGTAGAGCTAGGGTATATCTAGTAGGTTAAAGAGGCTACGAGCTTATTAACCGGGTATATAATAAGCTATATAAAGAAGGAAAGATATAATAGACTATAAAGTATTATTTATTTACCTACCTAATATTTAGTATATAGAAGAATACTAAGGATAAGAAAGGCTATATTATAATTAATATTAGGGAGCTAAATAAACTAGTAGTCCTAGATATATACCTANATATTATAGTAATATATATAGGGTATAGTTTTATTATAGCTATTAACTACTTAGCTTTCTTTTTTTAATAGTAGGTCTACCTAGACTATAGACTATACTTTATAGTTATATCCTACTAAGGCTAGGAAACCTTAAACGTACCTTTAATAGGTTATTATAATACTCTAGTATATATATAGTATTTAATAGACTATTACTTATAAGACCTTAAGTACTTTATAAGAACTTATATAAATAATATAGTAATTATAAGTAAAATATTACTTAAATATATAGAATACCTAGCTATACTATTTATAATCTTTAAAGAACTTAGCCTAGTATATAGCCTAGAAAAGATATTCCTAGGTTACCCCTTAATAGTAATTCTCGGCTAAAAAGTAGACTCGCTTAGGATATCTACTATAGAGGAATATCTAGAGGTAATTAAAAGCCTAATATTCCTTAAAATACTTAAGAACTTTAAGAGATACTTAGGAATAATAAGATACTTATATAAGTATATTCGAAACTATATAATTATTATAGTACCCTTATAGGAGAGAAAAATAGAACTACTTAAACGAGTACTAGTAAGCGGGTAGGCTAGAATAAACTTTACTAAACGTAAGGTATTTATATACCTAACTAGAAAAGAGAGAGTATCTTTTATAGTACTATAAGAAGTACTAATAGTAAAAACTATCTTAATATACTTTAATATAAAATACTAATTATATATTAACGTAGACTTATTAAAGGAAGGTATAGGTATTATAGTATACTATATCTAAGAAAAGAAGGATAAGAATTTAAATAGTTTAATATATAACTATTAAAAGATTAAACTAGTTATATTCCTATCTAGAAAATTAATAATAGCTAAATAAAACTATTAGCTAATAGAAATAAAAACTATAGGACTAGTATAGGTAATATAAAAGATCTAGAATAAGATTAAGTTAATATAAAGACCTACTATAATTATATTTATAGACTATAGAGTAATTCTAGGTTTAGTTAAAAAGTCTAATATTACTTTATTAATATTAATAGAAAAGCTTAACCTATAGTTAGTAAAAGCTTTTAAATTTCTATTAAGATTTAATTTTAATATATACTATAAACTAGGTAAAATATATACTATTTTAGATACTTTATTACGTTTATTTATAAGCTAGCTAAAACCTAAGGGCCTAGAAAAAGAGGCGGAATTAGATATACTATTTATAGGGTAAGGTATAATAGTTAAAACTACTATAAACTTTAGTAAAGCTATAGTATAGATCTCTATAAACTTTAGAAAGAAAGTAACTAAAGGTTATAAAAGTAATCTAAGGTTAGTAAAAATAATTAATATAGTTTAAACTAATAATAAATTAGGAGATAATAAGGCCTAGCTCCTATTTAGTTTAAAAGATAGCCTACTATTCTATATAGAATTAGATAGTTTACTAGAATAATTATATATACTAAAAGACTACGTTAAAGATATATTTAAGCTTATATATAACCTATTAGGTTATATAGGCTATATAAAATTATAGAATACCCTAGCTTATATATACTATATTTAATAGCTAGGGAAAAACCTATAAGAATATTTAACCTTTTACCTAGAATACTTAGTATTTAGTATAAAGAGGTATAAGCTAAATAGCTTACTCTAACCTATTTTATTTCTACTAGTACCTTTCTATACTATTATAATCGACTTTATTTTAGTACTTCTAGAAAGTAAGGAGGGATAGAATACTATACTTATAATAATAGATAAGAATTTAAAGAAGATAGCTTTTATACTAGGCTAAGAGGACTAGGTAGTAGAAGATTAGGTAAAAGTAACTATAGTAAGATAGTATCTATTAGACTAAAGATTCCTAAAAGTTATAATCTTAGATAGAGATAGAAAATTTATTAGTAAATTCTAGAAAAGGGTATTTAAGGCTATAGGTACTAGACTATTCTACTCTACTATATACTACCCCTAAGTAGATAACTAATCTAAGATTATAAACTAAATAGTAGAAATTATATTATAGTATTTCTACTAGGCTTTAAGTAATATATCTAAATAGCTAGATATAATTCTAGAACTATAATTTATAATAAATAATTATAGATTATTAGTAATAGGAAAATCTCTAAATAAGTTATACTATAGTTTCTTCTTAAATACTTTAATTAGCCTTATTATAAATATAAAAGATATATTAAATATACTAGCCGCGAGAATTAAGGTAGTAGATATACTAGTAGAAGTAGTAGTTTATATAAAGTCTATATATAATAAAAACTATAAGCTTACCTTCTTTAAGGTAGGTAACTAAGTGTTTTTATAACTATATAAAGGCTATAACTTACTAGTAGTAAAAGATAATAAAAGATCTATATATAATAAGCCGGCCTATTCCGAATTATAGAGAGAATAGGTAGACTAGTATATAAGCTAGAATTACTTAAGTTAATAAAGATCTACTTAGTTATATTAGTAGTATACTTAGAGCTTAAACTATAAGGAAAGGACCCTTATAATAGACCGGCCCTAGTAAAACCTAATATAATTATAGTTAGCCGAGACCTAGAATAGAAGGTTAAATAAATAATTAAGAAAAAGGTTATACCTATAAGCTAAGAGAAATACCTTATACGCTAGAAAGGCTATAAACTAGAGGATAATTAATAGCTACTAAAGAAGGATTTAGCTAATACTTAATAACTACTTTATAATTTTAAGGTAAATAAGATAAAGGGACCGGTACTAGTTAAGCGGAAGCCGGCTACTAATAAAGAATAGTAATTATAGCTTTAAACTATATATAGACTAAAAGATATAGGCTTATATCTATTACTAGATATACTTACTATATATCCTTACTAAGTACTAGGTTAGAAGACTATATATCGTTACTAGATACTAAGCTATAGGGTTAGGTATTTTTATAGACTAAGGTAGAACTAATATACTAGTTAAATTATAAGCTTAAAAACAAAGTTAATAACTTTACTTTTAATAGATTTACTTTTACTTAAAGTATAAGCTACCTAAAATATTATTAGATTAAAAAAAAGACCTTTATCCTTAACTCTATTTTTAAAAGTATTCCTTTTATAATACTATATTACTAATCTCAGTATAAGAGTCTCGGGGAGACTCTTAGAGCCGTTATATAGGCTAGAACTCGTATCGCTTCGTATACGCGGGGAGCCGGCACCGAGAGCCGCATACGTACTTGAGCCTCACCTGTATATAAATGGCTACGTAGCCGCATGCGCATATGTCGGAACGACATATGCTTCGAGAATATAACAGTACTTAATTGTCCCTACAAATATGTCTTATTTATATGTCTTTCCGACCGGTGGAAGTGCCGCTACGTAGGCGTAAAGAGCCGCATGCGTGCAGACGAGTTTTAGTGTTCCTGCCCGACCCACTCTTTCCTTCCTAATGTAGTAGGTCTTAGAACGCTTTACCTAATGTAGTAGGTCTTAACCTTGGCACGTTCTGGCCCATATAACCGTTCCTAGAGTCTCTTTAGGGATCCGAGGAACGAGGATTAAATCTATATCGCGACTCTAGGATATTAAACTAGATTACTATATTACTATAATATCTAGTTAATAGAATATAATAAACGTACTATAAAACCTATAAAGAATAGCTCTATAAGTACTATAATAACTATAAATTAATCTATACTAGAGACTATAAGAACTATAGGCGGAGGTAGTAATACTAGTTATTACTATTATAAGACTACTAGTATAGATCGACCCTATTTAAACCCTATAAGGTATAACCTTATAACCTTTAAAAGAGCGTATACACCTTTCGGATAAACGTAGTCTACTAGTTCTACTAGACTTTAGCCGAGTTCTAATTAATAGACGTATAGTATAGGTAAATAGACCTATAGAAAGCGTCTACTAATAACTTAAAAGTAAAGTAAAGAGTTAACCTAATATAGAAAGAAACCGAAAGGAATTTATATAAGGAATAATAGAATAAGAGTAGTATAATAATAAGCTAGATAGAATAGAGTATAAAGCTTAGGGTTTAAAGGATTAGGCTATACCTATACCTATACTATAGTTAGGAAAACTAAGTAATTCTAGTAATAAAGGTTAACTAAAGTCTAGCTAAACTAGTTAGGAAGCTAGATCGAACTAGAATAGCCTAGCTTAGTCTAGTAAATAACCTAAGAAAAAGTAAAAAAAGAAGAAACCTATTAACTAGGAGAATAAGATATACCTATCCTACCTAGTACTACTACCCCTAGTTATTAATTTAGATAGAAGATAGATATAGGAGGTAAACTTAAATACTCTAGTTTAGAATAAGGTATAAAACTAATAGGTTAATCTAGAACTATAATAGTATTAGTTAAAAAGTAATAATAAGTTTATACTAATCTAGACCCTAGAAAGGGAGATCTTATACTTAAGTATATAAGACTAATATATAGATATACTAAAGTATAACCTCCTAGTATACCCGGTACTAGTATAAGATAACCCTATTAATATATTCGGGATTAATAGTATACCTCTCTATATATATCTCTCGAATATTATAATAATTATTATTTTAATAAATATAGATATTTTACTAACTATATAAGTAATATATTAGTCTTTAGTTTTTAACTTAAATAGAAATATATAAATAAAATAAAACTACTTTAGTTTTATAGTACTAGAACTAAGTACTTAAGTAATTCTATATTACTAAATAGGAATTAAATAAAAATATAGAGTCTACTATATATATAGAGATAAAGTACCTTCTAATAAGTATAACTAAGATCTTATAAGACTAATATACTATAAGTTAATAGAACTAGAGAAGAAGTATAAAGGAATAGTAATAGTATACTCTAGATAGGATTTCTCTTTAACTAGGGTTACTCCTTTTATAGTATAGGATAGTAAGTCCTAGAGTATTAGTATTCTAAGTAAGGATTAGATAAAACTAGCTATAGTAGTAAGATACTTAAGACTATAATAGTATAGAAATAATACCTAGTAATATAATAGTAGCTACCCTTTAGAAGGCCTAGTTAAATAGTATAATATAAATATAATAAAGGATTAGAAAGTAACTACTAAGGTTCTAGTATAAGAGATTTCGGGAACGCTAGAATAGTTTATAAAAGACTTAGGTAATAAGTACTATATAGCTAATAACTATAGTACCCTAAGTTAGCTAGTAGTAAAGTCTTTACCGAGAAAGCTAGTATTAAGTAACCTATATAACAAGTATAATAACTAAGGTATTTAAGATAAGAACTAAGATAAAGTCTTAGCTTTTACTATATTAAAAGATTTATAATACTAAGAAGATATAGACCTAAACGTGTCTTAAACCCTAGAGTAGAGTAAGTTAAAACGTTCGATCTTAAGCCTAAGAGAAAGAGAGGAAGAAGCAAAGAAGATTAAGTAGGAGTTTAAAGAATAAAATCTTAAGTTATTTAGTTCCTTCTATCTAGTACTAAAAATTAACTCAGGCGTAGTAGACTTCTCTATAACCGCGGAATAAACTAAATACTAATAGGTAAACCGACTAGCTAAATAGTAGTAGGGTTATTAATAGTATTAATTCTTATAAGAAATAGTTCTATAAGTACTACTAGAACGTTCTATAACTCTAGTAATAGTCCCTAGATAACTATCTACTACTCTAGAATAACCTACTACTATTCCTAAACAACTAGTTACTATTCTAGTATAACTAGTTACTATTCTAGTATAACTAATTACTATTCCTAAATAATTAGTTACTATTCTAGTATAACTAATTACTATTCTCGGATAACTAGTTACTATTCTAGTATAACTAGTTACTACTCTAAAACGAATAATAGCTCTAGTATAACTAATTACTATTCCTAAATAACTAGTTACTATTTTAGTATAACCGGTTACTACTCTAAAACAAATAATAGCTCTAGTAGTAGACTAGATAGCTATTCTAGCTCTAAAACTATATAATAAACCTACCTAAAAGCTACTCTCTAATTAGAGTTCTTAAAACTCTATTAGCCTAATAGAACCTACCTAGCTATTACTAGAGAAACTAACCTTCTAAAAGAAGGTATAGCTAAGTAATAGTAAGACTAAGGTAATAGAGGTAGAGTAATTAGAAAAGGTTTAGAAATTTAGAGAAGCTATATAGGCTAAGAAAGTAAAAAATATATAAGAATAGATAAATAATAACTTCTAGAGAAAGATAGTAAAGAAATAAGAAGATATATATATATTAAATAAGAAGGATTTCTAGTAATTTATTAGATTAATAGTACTAGATACTTAAAAAGTACTAAATATAATAGAATTACTATAATAAAAAGTATAGGTTCTAGAAAAAGTATTAGCTCTTTAAATAATTAAGACGTTCTAGGTATAAAAGATTAGACTAAAGCTTAGCTAGGAGTTAATCTAAATCTTAGCTATAGCCGATAAGCTAATAGGACTAGATAATAAGCGATTTATAAACTATATACTAGTATTTTTCTTATATAGGCGAATAATAATAAAACACTATATTAAAAACCTAAAAAACCTAGTCCTAGAAAGTACTAAACCTTAGTATAATAAGATAAGAGTAGGCCTAGTAAGGGAAAAATTATATAAAAACTTAATTTAGGAGTTATAAGGCTAGAAGAGTATATTTATAAAAGCTTAGAGAACAGTTAATAAAGAGGTAGAGCAGCTTATAGAAGGAATAGAGAATTTAGAATAAAAATAGAGTTATAAAAAAAGGGTAAAGAAAAATAGTATTTACTTAGCGTTATTTATATTTATTATACTAGTTTAAAAGGTCTTAGGATAAGATATTCTTTCGAAGGGGGGTATTTATAATATACTAACTATAATACTATAGTAGAGTAGTAAAGGTTATATAACTCGGTATTATACTACGGTAGAGTAGTAAAGGTTATATAACTCGGTATTCGCTAAGCCCCTATACTTAGCTAGCTAGGTAGTTTAGTTAGTTATTCAAGTCTCTTATATACATTCTCATAGTATATACCTGTGCCTTTAATAGCTACCCTTGACTCTCGAGCTACTACGAGTATATTTCAGGCCTATTTTAGACCTACTAAAACCTATAACACCTAGCCTTAGGAGTACTCCCGCCCTCTCCTATCCGGCGCCCTGGAGAGGATAAGGAGTACTAATTAGTCTAAATAGAAGTAGATAGAAGAGCGCTCTAATTTATACGAATAGGAACGGAGAATCCGTAGAATAGAAGTAGCGGGGAGAAGTTCGAAGGGGAGATTCTAAATACTATATAGGGTTTAGGAGAATAAAATACTACTACTTCTATACTTTAGATACTTATACTATAGGTACTTATTTAATAAGTATACGTATATATATCTAATATATTAATATTTTATAGAAATCTTATAAAAAGGAAAAGGAAAAGTAAGGGGGGAATAATAAGGAATTATATAATATAATATAATAAATAGTATTATTAGCTAATATACTAATATAGTATTTCTACTACTCTACTATGAAATAGGTAGAACAAGGGAGTAGGTTTTATATATATATACGTATAGGNTATAATTATTCTTTAGTACTTTAATCTAGTATACTAGGTATCCCTCGTATATATAACTATTAATAGGTTCTAAGCCCGGAACGCTCGCCTAGGTCCTTAATTACCTATTTTGTTTGTTTATATATATCTAAGAGATAGTATTTATATAACTCGCTAGGATAATTTACGTCTAAACCTAGTAAAAGCTTAACAAGTTCGATAAAACTATAGCAAGAATCGAGCTAGGATCCGGATATACTAGATATAGGTTTATAAAATAGTAGCGATAGCTACTAGGACAAGGCAAATTCGCCTATCTAAGAGGGGACTAAGTCTCCTAATCTCTTAGTTTAAGAAGAATTACTTTAAACGAGAGCTATAATCCTATCTTAATAGGTTTAGGATAATAGTAATACTACCTTTAAATTATCTAAGGAAATTTAAGAGTTAATTAATTAATCTTAAGTACTTTACTTAAGGATTATTATACTATTAGAAGAAATACTCTAAGGAGTATAAGATCTTAAAACATTAATAAGATTCTATAATAACGAATCTTATACTAATTTAAGCTATAATTTAAGCCTATCCTTACTACTAGATTCCCCTCCCGGATCTCTAGGCCCGAGTACAAACCTATCTAATAATATAGCTTATACCTCCCCGATAGGGAATAGTATAGGCTTTGTGTTTGCTAATAAGGCTAAGCTTAAAGGAGAGACTAATTATATAGAGTAGAAAACGTCGTTAGAGTACTTGTTAGAATAACTTAATATTAAGGAAGTAATCTATCTAGATTACGTAGTTCTAAAGATAGTTCTAAAGATTAAACTACTAGGTTCGACTAAGATATATACTTAGGATAAAACCGATATATAGACGAAGTATAAGATTAGTAACACTTCAGCTATACGAGCTATCTAATCTAATTATATTAGAGATACTTTATATATTATTACTAGATATACTAACGCCTAAGAAGCTTAGAATATATTAGCGTCTAGGTATTAAGGTAGTAGGGATACTACTTTATATAACCTTATAAATAAGTGGTAGACTAATACTTATAAGAAATATAATAATCTAACTAAGTTTATTAACAAATTTAATAATTTATACTAGTAGATCTCGCGGCTCGGCTATGTTATAGACAACTAAGCGTAATATATTATCTTCTTCGGAGGACTTAAGAATACATTCCTAATTTAGGTTAATATAAGATAGACTATAGCTTAACAAGCCGAGTTAAACAAGTCTATTAAGTTACCCTCTATAGAGGAGTTATAACGTAATATTTTCGATAAAGTTTATTAAAAGTCTATTATTAGTACTACGGTTATATACTCGGGTAAAAATACTAAGGACAAAGGTAGTAACTCTAATAAGGGAGATAATACTAAGAATACTAAGCCTAAAGGAAATAGCTATAGTTATTATAAAAAATATAAGGAGTACTATAAAGGTACTACCTAGAATTCCTATTTTAAAACTAATCTATAAGCTTATACTAAGTAGGAAAAGAAGAATAATAGGAAGTAGGAAGGTAATCTATTATTAACTAATAAGAAGGATACTAAAGATAAAGATAAAAAGGAGGACTTATCTAATAAAGATATAAAAGAGTAATTCTCTTATATAAGTATACTATAAGGTATAACATTTTATTACTTAAATATAGCTAAAACTAGTCTAGGAGCGAAGTTCCTTTATAATACTAGGGCTAACGCCTATATCTACTATAACCGTATACGCTTCTAAGACTTAAGAGTCGAGTTACTTAGAAGTACTTAAGTTATTAGTAGTAAAGTTAAGATAATAGGTAAAGGAACTATTATATTATACCTAAGAGTTAATAAGGACAAGGTTTGTAAGATAGTATTAAATAATTATTACTAGATTCCTAATAGAGGAGTAAACTTGTTCTCTAGTAAGATCTTTAACTAGTATAGTAGTATAATTAGTAGTAGTCGACTTTAGAGTTATTCTACTAATAAGTTATAAGGTCTCCTAGACAACGATTATTATCTTATAGAAGCTCTATATATATACCTAGTATACTAATAACTACGATTAATACTAGAATTCCTACCCGAATTATTACTAAGTAATATAGTAGCTATTCTAGTACCTACTACTATTTAGAAAACTAGGCTTAATCTCTAGCTCTATTATTGTTAAATAGTATATTTAGGACTTAATATAGTTTGAGCTACTAAAAAGGTAGTAAAAGATATAGAGATATAGATAATACTAACGCTGGTATAGGGGGAGGTACTTTATAACCCTTATAAGACTAGAAAACCTATAAGATATAGACTAAAAATAGTAGATCCTAACTCTCGAGTCTAAGAAGTCTATAGTTATAGTTATATAGATATCTTTAAAATTTCTCTTATAGCTTATAGTAGTTATAACTATAGAATACTTATTACGAATAAGGTATCTTAATATTAAACTATATATCTATTAGAAAAGAAAAGTAAGGCCTAGAATTATATTAAAAGTTACTAGACCTATATTCGTACCTAATATAGTATTAAAGTTAAAAGGTAGCGCCTTAATAGAGGTAGGGAGTATATAGTTAATAAGATCGAAGACTATACTAAGGAGTTCGGTATCTAGAAAGAGATAACTACTCTACGCTCTTCTAAACAAGATAGTATAGCTAAAAGAGTAATTCGTATAATTATTAAATAATTAAGGAGTATAATACTTAACTAAAATATTAACTTAAAATTATAGGGTAAAATACTTAAAGTAGTAGTAGAAGTTATAAACAAATCTACTAATTCTATACTTAATAAGATTACTTCTTATAAGGTATATTTTAACGCTATTTATCTAGATAAGAATAATAAACTATTAGTAAAATACTTTTAAGTATTAGGTTATAAAACCTACGTTTATATTCTAATTAAAGATAGAATTGTTAGCGAAAAGTTAAAGTCTTATACGTACTAAGGAGTACTTGTTAGATATAAGAGCTAGAGAATATAGCGTATTTAGGTTCCTTCGCTTAGTGTATATAAGCGTATTATACGCTCCTCTAACGTTAGGTTTAATAAAGGAGGTTTTGTCTCTAGACTAGATAAATAAGTTTATAATCGAGTTAATATATACTTTAATCTAACCTAAGAGGCTTAAGAGCCTAATAGAGTTTTAGACCTATTAATTAACCTTTACTAAGTTGTTTTTTTACCTAGTAGATTTAATAACGAATATAACTTTAAGTAAGAGGTATTAGAATTTATTAAAGGAGATATGTTAGGAATTAATACTCTAGAAGACTCTAAAAGTAAGAACTAATATAAGGCTCTCGGACGACTAAAAGGCTTAAAAAATAAGAGTTATCCTATAGTTAATTTAAATACTTATCTATAAATAAGACTGTCTACTAAAGGCGAAATAGTATAAGATTCTACTCTCTAGTTCGCTAAAGAAAAGGCCCTATAATTTAGGGAGGGCAAGCTAGATAAAACTAATCTTATAAATATATTTCTAGGTATAATTAAGGACGTATAAGTAATAACTAATAATCCTTAGACCCTTACTAAAGTATATTCGAGTAAAAACGCTTACTACTAGCGCGCGGCTAAAAAGGCCGAAGACGACTAGTTAAAATATAAGAAGACTTAGATAGTTTGTCTAAGGAATAGCTTACTAAGTAGTTTAAGGTACCTCCCTAGAAGGTATATGTTTAAAATAAAGAGAGATTAAAATAGAAAGATCCTTAAGTTTAAAGTATACTAGGTAGTTAAAGGATTCTATTAAGAGTATAGTATCGATTATCTATAGACTTTTATAAAGGTAGTTAAATTAATTTCCTAAAAGCTTATACTTACTCTAGTAGCTATATTAGATTATAAAATTAAATAAATAGATATTATAGGTATATTTCTTAATAGAGATATTAATAAAGAAGTATATAGAGTGTTACTACTAGAATAGACTAACAACTATAGTAATAAAGTATCTTTAAAAGATAATATTATTAAACTTAATAAATCGCTATATAGACTTAAATAATTACTAAGACTCTAGTAAGATAAGCTTCGAGGAGTATTAAAAGAGATTAGACTATTACTTATAACTACTAATAACTATATCTATATAAATAAAAGTAAAAGTATTATTATATATATATATATTAATAATATATTAATTATAAGCTAGGTAGGGAAGGAGTTAAACTAAATAAAGGTTAATTTATAAAAGTACTTTAAAATAAACAACCTTAGACTAGCTTAATACTTCCTTAGAGTTTGTATTATTTAAGACTAAGAGGCTTAAAAGTTATATTTATACTAGGACGCTTATATCTAAAAGGTCCTAGAGAAGTTTAGTATAAAGGATTATAAAGCTATTAAAACTCTAATAGATCCTTTATAGTAGGACTAAATAGTACCCTAGCTAAAGAGGGTATAAGTAATAGCTAATAATATAAAGGACTACTAATCTATAGTAGGTTCTATTATATATCTTAGTTATATTACCTGAATAGACTTAGTATTCTCTATATTAGTATTATCTTACTATCTTAATAACCTATTAAAAGTATATATTACTTAGGTAAAACGTAGTTTAAGATATATTAAAGGTACTAACTTACTCTCCTTAGTATTAGGAGGTAATATATATAGTTCTAATAATATAATATTAAAGGTATATAGTAATACTAGCTAGGGTAATTATAAAGCTACTAGTTAATTAATATTAGAATACGTATTCTTTTTTATAGGAGGAGTAGTATCTTATTAATTAAAGTATTAATCCTATACTACTTAAAGTACTACCGAATCCGAATTTTATAGTATTATAAAAACGGTTATAGAGCTTATATAAATACGTAAGCTAATATTTTAAATTAGTTAAAACACTAAAGACATATAGTCTATTCGACTATATAGTAATTACTAAGGAGTACTTTCGATCTTAGAGAACTCGGAACTCTACTAAAAGATAAAGTACTTTATTTATTAATATTATTACGTCCGCGAATCCGTCGAATCTAGGATAGTAGATCTATAGTATATACTAACTAGGTTTATAGTAGCGGATAGATTAACAAAGGCCCTAGACAAAGTAAAGTTTAAGAGGTTTATAGAGTTATTAAATTTAAAGGAATTACCTTCGAATCTAATTAATTAAACCTAGTTATAATAGTAGAAAAGGGGTGTATTATTAGCTAATATACTAATATAGTATTTCTACCACTCTACTATAAAACAGGTAGAACAAGGGAGTAGGTTTTGTATATATATACGTATAGGTTCCTACTTAGACTTTCTAGAGTAACTCATTTAATATAATTATTCTTTAGTACTTTAATCTAGTATACTAGGCATCCCTCGTATATATAACTGTTAATAAATAGAAATGTTTTTTTTCCTAGCGCCTATTATAGGGGAATATAAGAGTATTATTAGTTATATATATAGAGTAGAGTAGGAAAAGTTTTATTTTATTTTATTTTATTTTTTTATTTATAGAGGGTTTAGAAGAATAAGATACTACTACTTCTATACTTTAGATACTCGTACTATAGGTACTTGTTTAATAAGTGCGTATATATATCTAATATATTAACCTTTTACGGAAATCTTATAAAAAGGAAAAGTAAGGGGGGAATAATAAGGAATTATATAATATAATATAATATAATAAATAGAAATGTTTTTCCTAGGGCCTATTATAGAGGGATATAAGAGTAGTTAGTAGTATATATATAGTAGAGTAGAGTAGGAAAAGTTTTATTTTATTTTATTTTGTTTTATTATATTATAGGGTTTAAGAGAATAAGATACTACTACTACTTCCCGTACTTTAGATACTTATACTATAGGTACTTATTTAATAAGTATATATATATCTAATATATTAATCTTTTATAGAAATCTTATAAAAAGGAAAAGGAAAAGTAAGGGGGGGGGTAATAAGGAATTATATAATATAATATAATAAATAGAAATGTTTTTTTTCCTAGGCCCGTTATAGGGGATATAAGAGTATTATCGGTAGTATATAGTATAGTAGAGTAGAGTAGGAAAAGTTTTATTTTATTTTATTTTATTTTATTATTTTATTATATTATAGGGTTTAGATAAATAAGATACTACTACTTACTTCCCTTACTTTAGATACGCGTACGAGTACTATAGTATATATGTCTTTTATATATATATAGTAGAGTAAATGAATAATTTATATATGTATACTAGATGGTTAGTTGTTTAATAAGGATGGAATTAGAACCTATATACCTAGATATATAGGTATATAGGTATATACTCCGTCTAGAGTCTAGAGTCTAGAGTCTAGAGTTTAGAGTTAGACGCTAGTAGAATATAATACGATATAATATCGACGAAAAATTCACGATACGTATAGTACTTAGTATATAGCTAATATATTAATCTATAGTATAGGTAGGTACTATACGAGATAATACGAGACGATATAATCACCGCTTAAATACTATATAATACGGTAATATCTAGGTACTACTATAGAGTTTAAATCTATTTAAATACCTACCTACCTACCTACCTACCTACCTACCTACCTACCTAAGGATTTTATTATAGATATTATACTACTATAACTAAACTCCTATAGATCCCCTTAATCCCCTCACTCCCCTACAAAACAAACCAGTCCAAATCACCACCCACTAAACCCACAACACCCCACAATAGAATCACTCAATCACTCAATCACATCAACAACCCACCCAGTACCCGACAATACCCAGCAAACCCAGCAAACCCACTCAACCCAACTCCCTCCCATCCATCCATCCATAACCTCATAAAAAACAAAAACAAAAACTACACAAAAGAAACTTCAAACCCCGTTAAGAAATCGCTATTCATTCCATTCCAATCCATTCCAATCATTAAAGTAGAGTAGTAGGTAGTAGGTAAGTAAAAGTACCAGATATTTCACACTACACCTACTCCCCTCCCCTCCTACTCCATATCCTCAATTCCCCCTCCCCAATTCCCCTTCACACCCACTTTTACCCCCATTTCCACCCACCCACCCATCCATCCATCCCACCCACCACGCTCGCAGAAACAGCTGCAGAACCATAAAATGACAAAAAAAGAGTATTTACAAGTTCATAATCCGACATACCAGCGTCCTCAAAAAAATAAAATGGAGAAGCGAAGAAGAAGAAGTAGAGAAGAAGAAGAGAAGAAACACAATGAAGAAGTCCCGGAATCCCTGATCCGACACACTCACTCACTCACTCACTCATTCCCCTCACGCCGCAACAGCCATCGCCTCCTCATCATAAAGAACCATAGCAGCCGGCTCATCTTCACCCTCCGTAATAGTACTACCCGTAACCTGACTATCCGAATCACCATCAATACTACCCGTCCACTCCGTGCCCTCATCAATAACACTCTCACTCAAACCCGTACCGGTGCTCGTCAAGATGGTAGTACCCATACTAGTTCGTCGATCACCCTCGCTCTGGTGATCCGCATCACTCAGCTCGTCTTCCTCGCTTTCCTTGAGTGCCAAGTTCTCCTTGTTCAAATCGCCGTATTTCTTGTTCTTCATGGACCCACCCCAACTTGTCTTGCGAGGGACCGCGGACAACGCGGAGGACTTGACACTGTGGCTGCGCTTCATGCCACCTGGAGGCATACTGTGTGCCATAGCACCGGTAGGTACATTGTGAGTGATCTGATTAAGCGAGAGAATTCGACGGGAGGCTCCACCAGTAGTATTATTGCTGGGTACTTTCATCAAGGTGCGATTTCCGTTCATCGCCATATTTACCGCACTCTGGGTGACATTACTTGTGTGTGATGCTCTCGATGTGGGCCGTGGCGCGGTGACTGCTGAAGAGGCAATAGATCCAGTAGTTGAAGTAGCATGACTTGGAACTCGTTTTCGACTCATCGCATCACGGCCTTTCGTATTTGATTTGGAAAGGAGGAAAGCCCGAGAATGGTCAATAACCCCCTCCAAGATGCGGCGTTCTAGTTGCGCGGCTCTTGCCTCCATCTCATGGAGCTCTTCCCGACGAATGCGTAATGCAGTTTCGAGCCCAGAAACGTCAGCGGAAAGTTTCATCTTTTGAGCAGACAGAACATCTTGCTCAGTTTTCAAAGTAGCAACGGATCCCTTCAATTGCAATTCTTCCTCCCGAAGACCTACAATCGTGGCCTCAACTTGCTCTTTTTGCGAGTTGCGTTTCTCCAGAGCAATTGTGGCAGCCTCGACTGCCTTTTCCCTATCTTCGTGTTCGTCGGCGATGCGTTGAGTTTGTGCAGATACAAATTCAGATACTTCAGCTGCTGTTTGCAAGACTTTTTGATGTATCTGATCTAACATGTCAAGCTGTGAGAAAGACTTTCCGGCAGCCTGCATATGGTCCACTAGTTTGTCAAGTTTTTCATGAACCGGAGCATCATCATATTTTTCGATCTCAGGTGGCTCGATCATTTGCACGGGCGGAGGAGGTGGAGGAATATCCGCAATCTTTTGCTGGATTGTTGTAGTCGCTGTCTTGGAGTGCTCAAAGTGTTCACCGACCATAACCAAAACATCCTTGATTGATTCAAGAATCTTGGGACTATACTCCGTGACCTGGCCCTGCACCCCCTCAATGGCAGCAATGCTCTTGAAGACTTCCTCACGGGTAAGCTGGTGCTCTGTTTTGGCGTCGATATGATATTCCTCGACTCGTGTAAAGGTTTCGTCAACACGGTTGAAAACTGTCTTCGATGCTTCGTCCATCTTCTCGACAGAATCCGTTACAGTCGCACCCAGAGTATCGACCAGCAATTTGACTTCTTCGCCCACAGTCTTTGTGCTCAACGTCGCAACTTCAACCTCAGCCATCTTCTCATCTACTGCTTTGGCCTTTGCGTCTGCAGCTAATTCTGCGTCCTCATATTTCATCATTAGTTCGTCAAATTTTTCGTCGAGCTTGGCGTCAAATTTGTCCCAGGTAGTCTGGAACTTTTCATCTGCGTCAAGCTTGGAGCCGACAACGCCAGCGTTTGACTTCTCAAATTCCGACTTGACCATCTCAAACATGTCCTTGATATCATCCGTCACATTAGCATTTTGGCCAACAGTTTCCCCCATGCTCTCGAGAAATTTGCCCAAAGTTGCAAGGTTGGATGATCCTTCCTCCATCTTTTCCCTAACCGCTTCCTTGAACTCCTCGAGGAAAGTTCTGACCTCGGACACTCGTTCACCGACTCCAACGGTTTCTGCTTGTCGTTCTTCAAAGGATTTGGCATTGGATTCCGCATGAGTTTCAATCCGACCGTTGACCTCCTTGACCAGATCACCAAGAGTTTTCACATCACCCTTTGAAGCGAGATCGGCAATATCTGGCAGCACTCTCTGCTCTATGGCTGCTTTGACATCCAAGCATACAGCCTCGACAGCTTCCACATCTGTCTTTGTGACCTTCTCAACATTCTGCTCCTCCTTGTCCATCCGTTGTTTCATTTCATCCAGGCCTTCAACTACCCCACGAAGTAACCCTTCTACCATGCTGATATCATCCGTCTTGGTAACGTCATCAAGGTGAGTTTTCAGCTCAGTTATGCTCTCGCGGGTTTCGAAAAGCAGCACCTCAACGGCATCAAGATGCTCTTTCTTGACTGCCTGCTCCGGATCTATATCATCTATCTTGGCTTTCGTGTTCCTGAGGAGGGTTTCGATAGCCTCGATATCTTCTCTCTTGATAATTTCCTCGTCAGACGGCGGTGCTCGGTCACGATTGAGCATATCTATAACAGATTCTTGTACACTGGCAAGCTTCCTCTCAACACTAACAAGATCATCTTTGGACAGCAACCCGGGAGCTGGTTCGGATGGCTGTGGGGGCACAGAATCTAGAGACTCCACCTTGATTCGTAGCTGCGTAATAAGAACCTCCAAGTTTTCAATGTCGTTTCGCTTGAGACCAGTTTCTTTATTATCTGTAGTAACAATAGCGCGGCTATTGATTTCCGCTACTGCAGTTTCACCGAACCCATTCTCGCGAAGACGATCGAGGTCTGCCCTAACGCCTTCAAGACCAAGTTTCAAGGTATCCAGGATTTCATAATTGACGGTCATGTCAACAGGTTTGTTGTGAACCTTCTCAATCTCTGCGCGTAATCCAGTCAGACCTTCATCAAGAGTCTCCATTATCTCACGGTTGCCAGAAAGAATAACTTCATTGGGATTCTCTTGAGGCTTGTCCATGTCCGCACGGATACTGTTGAACCCATCTCGAAGGGCATCTAGAAATTCGTCTCTATCGATGTTTCCATCCGGACGTACTAAAGCGGTGGCCATGGCTCCTCGGAGGTGCTCCAATTCCCCACGAACAATCTCCATCGAATTTTCTGGCTTGCTGGCAAGTAAAGTTTCAATGTCGACACTAAGTTTGCTAAAGTTCTCACTGATACTCTCCAGTATTTCATCTTTGTTGATGCCGCTGGCGACCTGGTCAACGTAGGCCTCAATGTCGGCACGAAGGTTCTCGAAGCTATCCTTTGAAGCATCGAGTAGTTGCTCAGTATCTCTACCAGACGCAGCAATATTTTGCTTGGCCTCGTCAGATACTCCCTTGAAGCCGTCTTCCACATAGTCCATCAATTCCTGGAGTCGTTCCAAGACCTGCTCGCTCCATGGATCTCTCTGGATTGGAGCTTCTCGAATGCCAGCTCGAACGGCATCGTAGACATCATTCCGATTCAGTGGCCCTCCGACGTCTTTACTTAAAGCCATAGAGTTTGAGCCAAAGTCAGAATTATTGATTCCGTCTTTAATGGCGTCAAGAATCTCGTCGCGGGTCATGGCAGCCGCAGTCGAAGTGGAAGTTGTTGGGAAATCGAAGATATGGAGCGCTTCAGTAACAATTTCAAGGAGTTCGTCGCGAGTCGTTGGAGCATTTGGAAAATCGAAACTCTCGAGGCCTTCCTTGACGGTATCCAGAAGATCATCGCGTGTGGGAGTATGCTCCGTGAAGTCGAAAGTATGAAGGCCCTCGTTGACCGCATGAAGGACATCTTCACGGGTTATACTGGACTCCTTGATGCGATTCGATGTTGTTGCGAAGTCAAATGTGTGGAGACCTTCCTTGACGGCATCTAGCATATCATTCCGCGTCACATTTCCACCGACATCGTGGGTAAGTGCTGTGCTAGTCGCGGCAAAATCAAAAGACTGTAGACCTTCTTGGACTGCGTGAAGCATGTCCATACGAGTGACCTCCGGCTCTCTTGGCTCAGGCATTGGTGCTGCTGGGAACTCAAACTCTTCTAGACATTCCCGAACTGCATCGAGAATTTCTTCGCGTGAGAGGCTGGCCTCAGTTTCCACTCGTGGCGGAGAGAAGTGTTTAAGACCCTCAATAACGGCCTCAAATACCTCCTCCCGTGTTGCACCTCCGACATCTTGAGCGCTATTTTGGGGAACGTACTCCTGGATTCCCTCTTTTAGACAAGCCAAGAGCTCCTCCCGCTCCAATCCGAAGTGTTCAACCTCAATGTCGGGTTTGTAGGTCTCCCAGGCTTCGCGAACAGCTCCAATTATGTCGTCTTTCACGAGCTCCGGCGTCCCAGACTCCTTAGGCTTCTCGTTTATTGCAGCCCGCATTGCGTTGTATATCTCCTGGTAGTCAACAGGATTGCGCACAACCGCAGAAGCCGTTTCTCGTTGATTTTCACGTAGTACATCATCCATGTGCTGCTTCAACTCCTCCAAGCCGTTGTTGACAACACGGGCTATCTGGTTCTTCTCAGCAGCAAGATCCTTTGCACCTGAATCTTTGCTATTAGCCTGCTCCAGCTTTCGTCCAATCTCGCGACCCATTCCTAAAACCTCTCCGCGAAGTTCGCGAACCAGAGCCTTTACCTCCGCTGTAAGACCGCCACCTTGAGCAACGCTGTCTTTTATCGTCCGGATGATCTTCATAAGCTCATCGTTGACAATATCTGCTCCTCGAACGCTTCCGGGCGCACTCTGGCTTTCCTTGTTTGGTCCTAATCCTCCGAAGAGAGCTTCTACTCTTGCAGATATTTCAGATTTTGGCTGATCAAAATCCAGTTCCAAGTTGGGTGAATCGTCAAAGCTGAAAGTGCGGGGTCTGTTCCCAGTATTCGCAGGTTTTTGGGTTACCATTGATTGGGTAGAATTACTCTTCACGACCTCTAGCAACTCCTCAAGCTTCTTTGCCGTCGATACTTCATCCTTGGATAGACGTTCTCCGACCTCCATAAGTTTAGCCACAAGATTTTCCTGGCCTTCTTTTGTCCCCATATCACGCAAAATCTTCTCGAGTAAGGCAACGCTAGCGGCATTTTCGACTCCAAAGGGACAAGCACTAGCACTGGTGACGGATTCTCTGTCCAACGAGGCAGCGAAACTATTGGGGCTAGGTATTCGTGGAAGAGTAAACGGCTTGATATTCTTAGTGTGCAATGCCTTTGCATCCAGATATATTGGGTTTTGGTAGAGATCGCTGGGTGGTGACCGGGAACCGGACTCTGATAGATTACTAACCAGCTCCCTTAAGCTCTTCCGGATATCCTCATCCCTCGCGTTTGTAGCCTCCTTCAGACTGACAAGGTCGGTCGCATTATCCTTGCTTCTCCGACTTAGTTGAGCCATTTCTCGTTGTAAACTTGTGGCAATGCTTGTGAGGCTCAGAATCTGGTTGGATATTGCATCAAAGGTCTGTGGCGTACGATTGGCCGCTGTTGATCCATTTGTAACATTGGAGAGGGGAGGAGGTGCATCCGCATCCTTACTCGCCATTGATTGTAAGGCAATCATTGTTGCAGACTGCGGCGGCGTGTTTTCCCCCAATATGCTTTGCGGTGGTCTTCGTAAGGATGGACGTACTGACATCATGTCACGAGTTGATGAGTCTCGGCTAGGAGTTGGGGTTGTGGATCGTGGAGTATGGCAATCTTCTTTCTCAGGAGGTTTCTCTAGCGATAGTCCTTCTAGGAAAAAGTCCTTCGGCCCATGTGGAGTAGATGGTCTTTTCGCGGACTTCTCGGGCGAAGTTGGTGAGGAAAATGCTGTACCACTCTCCAGGAAGCTACTCAAATCTCGTACATTGCCAGGTTGTAGAGATTGCATACGCTTGTGAGCAGTTTTGACTATCAAGGACCGCTCGGGTGAGGGTTCAAGTCGTTTTGGGGGAGGATTCGTAATGTAAGTATTTTCGCGAGCTTTTTCAGTCAATGCAGCATGTGCATTTTTAATAGCAGTGGAGGTGTGTGGTCTAGATGCGACAATTGGAGAGGAAGGGTTCATAGGAAGTGGAGGAGGAGCTCGTTCGGGATCAGAACTATCCCACCTAGACGCGGCGTATTAGCATGGTATTGTGCGAACAAAGAAGCCACCTTACATGGGGACTATGGCCCGGCTAACATCTGAGGAGGGTGTTTGCTGATGTCTAAGATATCTCTCGCTATCGCGCGAGCTATCTCGCTCTACGGAGGGCATGTTGGAATGTGGATGGCGGTATGTGGTATGAGGTATGTTGACGTGTGAAGTGGATGCGCCCGAATGCGCCTCAAATATTGAGCTTAGCTCACAAATCGCTCACAGAAAGGGCTAGCAACGTGTAGATGGAGTTCGAGAGCATGGGGACGTTCGATGGGAGGAGTTTGTGGGTGTTATCGCGATGCGATGCGATGAGGTGGATATAGATTTGGCTCCAGCGCCCAGCAAGTGCAGGGTGTTTTTGTTTACATGCGGATCCACCCAGCGACGAATCCAACCCGGCTATTATCCGGCTTAGGGGTCTTGGCATGCCACGTCGAGTCTGAGGCACAGCTATTTTACACGGTACGAGTATCACACGATGCGATTGTAAAGATACTCGGAGCACAGAAACGATATAGACAGATTTCTTTTATGTTTGAAGCATTCTTTTTGAAATATGGCGAATGTATTATATTCTCCGGAGGTCAGAGCAAATTGAAGAAGTTGTATAGGTAAGTTCGTGTGGATTTGTAATATGAGTAGATCTTAAGCTTTGATTCAGATTCACACAACCCCGCAGTATGTAGAGAAGAGAAGTGGCGGTAAATGGTCCTAACTCTAAAGTACCGAATGCGTACTTGGGGACACGGGTTTAAACAGGTAAAGCTGTCTGTTCAAGAAATGGACCAATTCGTTTAGAGCAATTCAAAAAGGTTACTCTAGTAGTTTAGAACAATTAGAGTATTTCATGTGGAATTGGTATCGTCAGCCGAGTAATAGTGAAGCGAGAGCGCAGTGGGAAGACGCACTGACTATTATTCCAAGTCAATTGAATTGGGTTCTCAATCTTTAGGGGTAATATAACAATCAGGAGAGTAAACGGCGGGTGCAATAGCGGCTTCATTTTATTGCCACTTGTCTATTCAGGAATGGTGATCGCATTGACTAAGGAAATTCTAGGTATAAATGGTTAGTTATGGAACAATCATTTTAGCTTATTAATATTTACGTCATGTATTTGATTGGGTATAGGTATGCAAAACCTTTGCCTAAACCAACAATAAAAATTTTTATAAGCATTTCCTCTTTCTTATTCACTGTAACCTGGAAACATTCCACTACTAGGTAGTGAATCTCTACAACTAGGTACTGTACGTACCTTACGGAGTACCTAGGCTCTCTACAGAGTAGGTAGCCAACCAGCCACCTGCACCTGGGCCATTATCAGTCAGGTGATTTCGTGTCGGATAACGATAAGGAGCTTATCAGTGAAGCTGCCTTGAACATCATATCATCACTTACTATTGCTCCTCCCCCTCCAACCTTTTTCACACAACACAACCTTTGGCTCCCCTTCTTTCGCCTCCTCCAAACATCGACTTCGCCATCACAGAATAGGTGACTTTCAACTAGTGAACAGCTCTTGCACGTGAAATCAAATCTCGACGGGATTGGCTAGCCAATCCCATACAATCGGCGCAATGCCCCCACCAAAGTCATTGCTCCAACGCCGCTGGGGACTTTCATCCAAAATCGCAAAACGTGCAACAGCTACAGACGGAAATATTTCATCCTCGTCCTCGACTTTCAGCGTCCCACGAGATAGCATTGAACGAAACTCCGATGCAACAGCAAGTCCGCCAATGTCGCCCGGAAATTCTCTCGCGCGCGAGCTGCCTGATGCGCTCATCAACTTCGTCCTAGGAGTCGCTCCATGTTCAGAACCCCCGCGCAAGAGGCAGAAGAAGAAAGGGGGTCAGGCAAGAACAATTGGAGGGCAGCGGAATGTGTCGAGTCGCGAAGCAGAGCTCCCGCATATCGAAGTGCGACAAACACTGTGGGATATAGCATTATCGGGCTCGAAGCTTTCCAAGCTGAACCTTCCCAACACGATTGAGCGAAACCACGTTTATCCATATATCAAGGTGTTTGGCGGTCGGAATGCCGAATATATTGAGATCCAGGATGATTTCCGCCAAACCATTTTCCACGCAAGCATACCAGAAGACGATGATGAAATGGAGCATGTGCGAGTTGCTCTTCGGGTCGACTATGATTCCAAGAAATGGGCAAAGAAGGAGGGGAAAATTTGGATTGATATGGGAATTTCTTTAATTCAAAAAGAGAAAATGGACGTTCTGAGAATTGCATTTACCATTTACTGGCATTGCACATCATCACCGCAGTCTATTATGGCTGCCAAAAACAAAATCCCAGCCCTCGAGGAAATACTACAAAAGTACTTCGCCACGGAATCGGATATCGCGGAGGACTCGAGCGCAAATTCCTGGAGCCCACAAGATTTCTACCAGAGTGTGCATGTGCCAGACAAGCAGGATACTGCTCCACAGTCTTTGGTTGTACCCGAGTTGGAATCCGATTTATATCCATTTCAAAAGAGGTCTGTTCAATGGATGCTGGGGAGAGAAGGCATGGAATATTCACCCAGCGATAAGAAGATTATTGCTTCCAGACGCCAAACTACCTCCACGCTACCACTTTCTTTCGTTCCAGCAACGGATTTCAAGGGAAAACCATGTTTTGTAAGCCACTTACTCGGTTTGGTAACACTGGATATTACGCCTTTCAGGGAACTAGAGCGAACCTTAAGAGGTGGGATCTTGGCTGAGGAAATGGGGTTGGGAAAAACACTGGAAATGATATCTTTGATTGCTTTGAACAAACGACCCAAGCCCTACCAAGAAGACATATTTGATCAGTTCACCGGCGCCTACGTCCGGCCGACTTCTGCGACCCTTATTATTGCACCTCCAGCAATAGCTCACCAATGGATAGCCGAAATCAATAAGCACGCCCCGAGTTTGAAAGTTACACATTACCAAGGGATCAAGACGTTGGGAAATGGAGATAGAGATCTTTTAGCTTCGTCGGACATTGTTGTTTCTACTTACAAGGTTCTTGGAGATGAAATCCATTACACGCCGCTGAATCCCGAAAAAACGTTGAGAGCGAAGTCCAAATACTCCCGGCCGAAATCTCCTCTCATGGAGTTGCAGTTCTTTAGAGTCATCATGGATGAAGCCCAAATGATTGAGAGAGTCGTAAGCAATGCTGCCGTCGTAGCTCGAATGGTCCCGAGAGTCAACGCTTGGTGTGTTACCGGAACTCCCGTCAGGAAAGACGTGTCTGATCTTCTGGGATTGTTGGTATTTTTACGTTATGAACCATTTGCTTCCATCGAGCACGTATGGTCTTCTCTGATTACCAGGCATAAGGAACAATTTCGAAAGCTGTTTGGACAACTGGCCTTGAGGCACAACAAAATTACTGTTCGAGACGAACTCAAACTTCCAGCCCAGCGTCGTTATGTTATTACCATGCCATTCAATCCCATTGAGGAGCAGCATTACCGGGAACTATTTGATCAAATGTGTGAAGACACAGGTCTTGATACTCAAGGCGCGCCTCTCAGCCCGGACTGGGATCATAGAGAGGTCGCGGATACCATGAGAAAATGGTTGGTTCGGCTTCGACAAACGGCATTGCATCCTGAAGTCGGTGGTCGTAATAGGAGAGCGTTAGGCAATAAAGACGGACCAATCCGCACTGTTGTCGAAGTCTTGGAGGCGATGATTGAGCATGCAGATAATGTCAGCAGAACAGAGCAGAGAAATCTAATTCTGACGAAACTGAAGCGCGGCCAGCTCTTTGAAAACTCTCCCAGAGTCAGGGAAGCCCTTGCAATTTGGACCGAGACAGCTGCCGAAGCATCAGTTATGGTCAAAGAATTTCGTGCTCAGTTGCAGGAAGAATTAGTCCGAAGTGGAGTTAATCAAAAACCAGCTAGACAGGAAGATGATTCTGAAGGTGATGCCGAAGAGTAAGTCTTAAAGTCCTGTCTCCTGATCGATAGAAAAAGCGGCACTAAACCATGCCTTCTTTCCTTCTCTCTGAACTACTTGAGTCCATTCTAGATTGGTATAGTCACCTCAATTGTCTTAGGATGTTCAAGTGACCATTGCGATCAGTTGTCGCACGAGGATCACTTGAAGCAAGTGGAACAATTATGGCTGAGGTTTACTGCTACACTATCCACCCACTACGAGTCTGTGGGATTGACCTGTTGCTGACCATTTGTGCTCTGTCGCAGCGTATCCTCACATGTAGGAAAACTCAGAGCTCGAGTCCGCGGCGCTCTGGAACTACAACACATGGCCGAATTCTTTTGTGCAAACGCCTACTACCAGATCAAAACCAACAAGGAGATGACGAATCCAGAGTCCGTAGAGTTTGAAGCGTTAGAAAAACTAGAGGCAGAAGGTTATGAATCGGCAAAGACCATAAGACGAGAAATTCTTCAAGAGGCAAGTGGTGTGCCGCTCTCAGTCGTATACTTCTCATAATCTAGAATATAACTAACTCTTCTTGAATATCAGATCTATGGAAAAGCAGACAAACTCATGAGAAAGATTTCTGAGAAGGCCGATTCTAGACTCTTTGCAGAGATCCCTGAATTTCCAACGGACAGTCCAGGGGGTGATACAGAAGGCGGTAGGATCATGAAAGAATTTATCAAGCTTGGAGAGTTTCTCGATGCACAGGCTCAACAGCTCGATCAGTGGAGAAAAGAAACCATAGAATTTCTCCTCCGCCCACTCGTTGACGAAGAAGATGGTCTTGAAATCACAGGTGATGAATACGAAGAATCAACAAAGACGCAAGATGAAGTTATTGTTTATTGCACTGCTCTTAAGGCGACTATCTCAGACCGGCGTGATGCTCTCGCAGGTGGGGAGAACACCCTTGTTAAGCACGAAGTGGAGTGGGCAATTAAATTGGCGAAGAAAGGCGAGGGACATTTTCCAGAAAAGACTCTCGAGTTACTCAATATTCGAAGACGCCTGAAGCCACCTAAAGACATCTTCGTACGACGGTGCGTTGCCGAGTTGCGAGCCCTGACCACTTCATTGCGACCAGACGCTGAAATTGGGTATATACGCGCGCAAAACGAATTCAGCACGACTGAGATCCAACTGAAACATACGCAGAAAATTTTGAGTCAGCAGATGAAGGCTACAGCTGCGCTTGAGAAGGAGCTAGAACTCTTCGTTAGTACCATGAACACCCGCCTGGAATACTACAAACAACTGCAGCATATTTCTGATACCGTTGCTCCGGATGAAGTGCCCAACAATCTCGACGCAAGCCTTGCCAGATTGTTACATGTTGAAGAAAAGTTGAGCAATAAGATCGCTCAAGCCAAAACGAAGCGTCGATTTTTGGAGTATCTTAAACAGCAAAACGAAAATCCACCAGAAGAGCAGATGTGTGTGATTTGTCGAGAATCTTTTGAGATTGGTGTTCTCACAGTTTGTGGTCATCAATACTGTAAGGAATGCATCACACTGTGGTTGAGTAGTGAGTTGTAATCCATCACAGCTTAAATGACATTTGACTGACATCTCATCCAGCTCATCGCAACTGCCCCGAGTGCCGCAAAACTCTTAGAAAATATGATTTACATGAAATCACTTACAAGCCCCAAGAATTAACAATTCAAACTGAAGAAGTACAGGATACTCAGCGACGACAAACTCCTTCATCGAACTCGAGAAAGTCGGCCATCTATTCAGAAATTAGCAAGAGTCAGATGATGGAGATCAAGAGCATTGATCTCAACGGTCCCTCCTTTACAACCAAAATCGATACGCTTGCTCGTCATCTCATTTGGTTGCGTGATTCGGATCCTGGCGCCAAATCCATCGTTTACTCGCAATTCAAGGAATTTATTGATGTTCTAGCTGGTGCATTTCAACGTTTCCACATTGGATATTCCTCAATTGATAGACCTAATGGCATCGAAAGATTCAAGGAAGATCCATCTGTCGAGTGTTTTCTCCTTCACGCACGCGCCCATTCCTCCGGCTTGAATCTTGTGAATGCAAGCCACGTCATTCTATGCGAGCCACTTCTCAACACGGCCCTTGAGCTGCAAGCTATCGCTAGAGTCGATCGTATCGGACAACGCCAAGAAACGAACGTCTGGCTCTATCTTGTGGACGGAACAGTTGAAGAATCAATCTACCAGTTGTCGGTAAAGAGACGTATGGAACACCTGGCTGATCTTCCTACCTCGCCTCAAAGCAAGAGTAAAGGAAAGGGAAAGAGAAAAGCTAGTGAAATCAGCGATGAAGAAGTCCTGGGTGTTGATCTTGAGGAGGCAAACTCGATGGAGCTACAACAAGCTACCTTGAACCGACTCTTCGACAAAGGTGGAAAAGGAGGCGAGCGCGTGGATGACGAGGATTTGTGGCAGTGTCTTTTTGGGAACGCATCGCAGAGAGCTGGAGGACAGTCGGGGTTGGAGGACTCTCTTGGTGGGGAGATGGGTAGGAATCTTCGAGCTGAGGCGGCGGAATTGAGAGAGATTGAGGGGCTTTGATTAGATATTTCGGATTTTTTGTGGGTTGAGAAAAAGAGTGTGGTTGTTTGGAGTTTTGGGGGAGGGCTGGGGTGTATAGTAGGTTGGGAGGTTGGGAGGTATTTTCTGGCTTCATACTTGGCGTTATTTTGTGATGGCATGCGGCATCGTTGGCGTTGTGATACATGGCACGTACAGTACATATGGGAAGGACTGAATGGTTGGCAGAGAGGTAGACAGAACTCGCCGTTCGGTACACAGATGAGATAGAGAGGCTTAGATATTGTAATGATATATTTCTGAAGAAATTATTGGAGTCAGATCAGTGCCCAGAGGAGATTTGTGATTTATTGTCTTTTAAGGTAAGTACAAGTACTGACTGATAAGACTGGAGAATCGTAGCAGCAGATTGACTATGTATAGTAATGTCAGTAGGTCTTTTACGGGAAGCCCTATGAAAGTAAGTTAACGGAAATGGAAATGGAAATGATACAATTCTAAGACTTTATATCCAAGAGGTCGGGATTGAGCTCCTACGCCAGTTATGCACCCGTGACTTCATATATCAAAAAGGATATATTAAATTGGTAATTCCTATACTAAATCCTACACAAGACTTCTATAAACCGCATTCAACGCCGCCCAATGAATCCCAAATAGTACCTCATCCCAAGTATCCAAAAAAAAAGAGATTCGGTATCGCATAGCCAAATTACCATTACTCCACCATCCGCATGCAATTGCCCAGATAGAAGCCTCCCAATTTCCCATCCCATCCATCCCATCCCATCCCTTCACCATCCCCGTACCCGTCCGTGTCCATGTCCATGTCCCCCAAACCCAGATCCCAAAAAACCCACAAAATGCAAACACCACTCAGCAAAGTAACATACCCTCATGCCCTTGTCTCTGAATCCATTCCTCTGCATTCCCCGGCATGATGCCACCATTCACATTCACGTTGAAATTCCCGAATTTATCCGTGCCCATGCCCCCAAGTTGTTGCCCGTTAACACCGTTCCCATTGACTTCTTCGACGTTACCCATACCCATGCCCATGCCCGTAGCCAAAAGATCCATTCTAATGCACGCCAATTTAGTAACTTCCCATGTCTGACTTTGCAACCGGAGGATGGAGCGGTAATGCGCGATGGTGTGAGACCAGAATTCGATGTCGGAGGGGGAGATGGAGGTTAGTAGTTGCTGGAACATGAAAGATCCTAGCAGGGAGAAGGAGACGCGTGATTGTGCTTGATGAGGTGTTAGTTCAGTTGGTTAGATTGAGAACGTGAATAAGAGAGCAAACTTACGACACCACCAGAAAGCTCTCAGCCTGCCGAGTCCCAATTTCTCAACAAACGAAACCACGCTGACGAGAACCGTCTTTGCCTGATCCCTCACACCCTGATAACTTGGGTTATTGATATCCAGGACCCTGAGAACAGCCCGGTAAAGCACTGCTTGAACCGTGTAAAACGATAATACTGTAGTGCCCGTGGAGTCTAAAACCACTTGTCCCATCCCTGAGCTAGATTGTGGTGATCCAATGTTATACAATGGAATCAAATGTGTTTCGTGAAACGTATGAAGTCTTGATTGAAACGTGTCCAAAAGAGAAAATATTGTCGATACCGGTAAAGCCCTTAGGATGTCATGCGATTTGAGAGTGTAAAATGTTGAAAGTATGTCGCTTAATATCGTCGTGAGGTGTGCCATGGTTATGAATTGGAGAGCTGGTCCTATACCTATGTTTTCGCCTTTGAGTCCAGTATGTGAGAAATTCGAAATTGTTGGCAAAGGTACGTTGCTGTTTTCATCGTTAAGATAAGACGGGCGACCAGCTCCTAATGCTGTCCATTTGTCTGCGATGTACACACCCCACCATATTCGTATTCGACGATTGCAATCTGCCTGCGATAGACTCCAACTAAGTGGGGAGATATTTAGCCCGAGATCGTTTGTTAAACCAACAAGAGCGCCAACATCCGGATACCAGGCAGGCAGGACAGGAGAATGCTGTATCGCAGGTGTACGATGCAGATGCAGAAGCGATGCTTCGAGGGTTTCTAATCGGGGATGTCTTTGTTCGATAGGTAATCTGAGTATTGTTAATAATTATTTTGTTTTTCTGGTGACGAGACTGACGCTTGCTGAATAAAATCATTTAGAGGCGGTTCGAAAAAGGGAGGCGAGGCTTGGCAAAATGGGTTGGCGAGGTTGTACATTACCGCCATTAGCGGATCGCCGTTTGGCAGCGATTTCTCGAATCTCGATGGGTCAAGAAGCGGATAGGAAACGTGTACAACTTCAAAATAGGTTCTCAGTAAATCGTTCGCATATGGTGCAACGATTGCCTCTGTATCTGTAATAGGGTAATAGTTCGGTCTTGCGTCTAATTGAGTATCAGGTACAACCTGTCGTTTTTGCAATTAGTATCGACCCACTGAAACAATGTGCGAGAGAAATGCTTACGGTGAAATGCAATGGTAATTCACTGTCGCCTTTGACCCTCAGAATTGCCCAATTGTGCGCTTTGTAACAATTTAAATGGTTGAATGAACAATGCCGCAGCACATATGGGTCCTGGTCCCCGCTCATTCCAACAACCTGACAGATCCATTCTGGTTTACTTTCCGGTACTGAACTCGGTAGAATCTTTTGACGGTTCGCCTGTGAAGGAAAAGCTCGGGGTGAAGAAGCTGTTCCGTTTCCTCCTGAAGTTCCCGGTCTCGAGCCAGACGCGGAGGTGGATGCAGACTGACGCGCCGTCGAGACTTGCCGATTTCGACGTACATTGGGCGGGAGAACATATGTGCAGCTTTCCCCTCTAGTTTTGCATAGCGAGCATGCATTTTCGTAGGCATCTCTTGTACAACATATCTTCCGTTTGCGGCATGCATCACAACTAACAATCGTGTTAGTGGTGTGATAATGGAACTTACCCCACGGAAACTCACGGTCTTTCCTTTCTCGACTTGTACTTGCGCCCAACATTGACTTGACTTTCTGGGGGGCCTGCTCCGTGCATTTTGTCCATAGACGCGGTCAATGGAAAGGTGGGATTGTTTATTGTGCCCTGGGTCTGCTGGTGGTTGGTCTTCGTCGGAAAAGCGCGGTACACAGGCGTCACTCGATGACTTTAGCATGGGCAGAATAGGTTCACAAAAATTGGCAAAAGACCCAGGGAAGTCGCACAAGATGTATTAACCAGATTCTGAACCCCACAGTTTAATCCGAGTCCCTTGGAGCGTGCGGAGAAACGATAGCTACCGCTACGCAAGGACATCACAGAGCACGTTCCCTATCCCACTTTGAACCCTGCACCTGTCAAAACCCCATGAGAGGATCGAGAGATAATAAACTCTTGGAGACCCCGAATCCACAATCTTGCCGCGTTGTTGACAGTGTAGGTTTATCGTAAACATAGCGATGAACCATCAGCATGAGCACCGGTTCGTCTCGAGTTTGGAGGAAGTCTAATAAAGGACACCATGCCAGTCGTTTTACACTTTCATTTCACGCCGCAGTTTCCGTCTGGTGACTTCCATGTTATGTACTTTATCATGCTCTTTGAAACAAAGAAGCACCAAGAATCAAGAAACTGCCCCTCTTTCTAAGCAACCCCGGTTCTGAGTACGAAGCATATGCAGGTGGAACGTGCTAACATACCGAAATCCACATTTCCGAGTAATTAGTTCGCTATCACAAGAGAAATCGCCTGGGAAATCCTAGCTGGGCGGTGGACGTGGAGGATCTTCGGTGCATGAATAGAGTTTGGAATTCCCAGGCTGCTAAGAAAAACTTCTCATAAATGACCCATATGTAGGGGAGATAAACTCTCCGGACTCAATTTCCTTGTAATTTCAGCGACACGTTCCAGCAGTTTTCAGGAAAGTGTCGATGCTAAGATAAGAGCCGTCAGCCTTTTGATCACGAACTGCAGTTGTCTGTGATTAAGGTTTCCCCTCTTAATTGCCTTCTTCTTTCATCGTTGATTCGTTGCGGAGCGATGGGGTTGAGCAGCTTGAGTTGTCTCACTTCCCAACCTAGTATGGGAACACCCTTTCAAGCTATTCCTAAAATTGGGATTGGACTAGCCGAATACGCGTTACCGTAAATTTAAACGTCCCAAGGCTGATGGCGATCAACATCCACCGCCCAAGTCTGACCTCTGAAAGAATCGGGTTTGAATTGACTTGGCGTGATACTCTCGAGGCTGGGTTTGCGGGGACGATGTCTTCTTGATGAGCGCATGTGCTCTTGGGTGCTGCTCCTACTCCTCCGAACAAAAGACCAAAATATACGAAACCCGAAAGAGTCAAGAACATGGCGCAGGAATCAGAGACGCAAGCGCGCGATAATGCGAGTAATGGAAACAAAAGCTTGATGGAAATATGCTTCTTCCATTTGGCAAGCTCCAATTCTAAATGTCTAGACCTTTAACACAAAGCCATAGGACGACAGGGACGACCACGTTGTCATTCCCGCCAGTCAGGACAGCCTCTGTAAGACTGGCAATACCGGCGGCAATACACGCCTTAGCGGCAGTCATCATCCATGGATCCTCGTTGTTTGCTGGCCAATCCCCAATTCTAAGCCATAGTTTCGCAGCAATCAACGCCATGTGGACTGCTGCAGCGAATGCCACACTGCCTTCAACACTTTTCCCACCGCCCCAAACCCATTTTCGACGGCCAAACCGTCTTCCTATTAAAGATGCCGCCGCATCTCCTAAACCGACGCAGATAACACCACTAACCATGCTAACTTCTCTGATGGGCACCTCCCATCCAAGAGCAGAATTCGTGCCAGTGCGAGGTAAAGTCCCAAGAGAAAGCCATAAAGGAATAGCACAACCAATGAGAAGGAAAATATGTGAAATAACTACTGGTCCTTTAAGGTCCCTGCCGTCCACATAAGGAGTCAGAAAATGAGCCAAAGATTTCGATAGCGGGGGTAGTTGAGTTGCACGAAACAAATCTAACAGGAGAAAAATAGCCAACATCAGGGAAAGAGCGAGTGCTGCAAAGGTCGGGTCTACAAATGTCGCTGGGAGAAGCATAGCGACCATCATAAAGTGGAAAACTTTTCTTCGTGTGTCAACTTCGTAAATGGCAGACAATCGAAACACAACTGAAAGGCCGACAGTGATGATTCCTAGCCAGTATCCGCATAGAATTAGTCGAGTATTTGCCTTCCCAAAAGAAGCATGCCTCAAATGTTCTACCCATCCTAAGAGACATGATTCCTGGTTCTCGGGCCCGCTAAGGGTTGGAAGTATGATCCACCGCTGAAGGTTGGCTGTTACAACATGCATACGGAACCACGGAATATCCCCAAAAAGATATCCTAGGGCCCATCCAATTGGCTCATTTCCGTCCAACGCAAATATTGCGATGTACTCTCGAATGCCCCCCAAAATTATGACAACTATACAAGCATACACCCAGGCCGCATAGAGCCATTTTCTTATACTTGCTTGAGATTGAGTAAGTGAGAAAAAGGATTGTACACTTGAAGAAGCAGATCTTTTCTTGCGACCCGAAGGTGTTTTTTGACTTGATCTTTCCGGGACATGAACAGCGGCGGGAAGCGTATGTCTTCGTTGTAGCCCAATGCTACCATGGTCAGGATCTGATGGCCCTTTGCTAATTGTATTCCCTTTCGCGGTATCAATAGCTGAGATGGAACCATTCTGGATTTGTTGTGCGGGTGTTGCGTAGCGTGTCTTCAGCACAAGGTTTGGTGAGCTCGTTTTACTTGTCCGCGAATCAAACAATTCATCAGAGCTTGTTTCGCAGTCAAATTCCTTTTTAGAGATCAAAGTGCTAACACCTAACCAACTTTTCCAAATTGACGACTTTTTTGCTTTCCACGGCACTTCTGACCGCCTGAAGCGCCATTTAGGCACTCTTGCCAAGGTGACACCCCAACCAAGCACTTGGGTGCAGGTAATTAGTATGCCAATCCCGCATCCCCAAAGAACGGACTTGAGAATTACAGCTTGCGGAGACGTACCAAGCAAGAGCAATTCTATCAAGGATATCGATAGTAATTGTAGCTCTGCGGGTAGTAAACTAGTGGTCGTGAGGTAATGCAGAGTATCACAGAGGGCCAAGTGCAACGGGTGCAAGAGAACTAGGTTTTCGATGTTGAACCCTATAGGGCTTGTTTTCGGTGACTCCAATAAAGTAAGAACAGAGTCATGCTTTGGGAGAAGAACAGGTAAGCACGAAAGGAGCCAGTGACAAATATTTCCACCTTCTGGACCTCCTGTGGATGGTACAAGTTGTTTCGGTAGCGAACAAATTCCCAAAATAATGCTGGGTAGCAGCCCAACTGGGTTACTCGCTGATAGTAGTAACGAAGCCAGTATCGGGACGACCGAGGGGTACAGCAAAGGAGCTGGGTCGAAAGCAGAAGGAATTGCAATTTGAAATGGCCTCTTCCAAGGTTTGGAGGGATTTATATGGCGTAGCAATCGAAGAGGATATATAGAAACGAGAGATATTGTTATAAGAAACTGACATATTAATTCTTTACCCATTAGCGCAGCTCCTCTGAACCAATCTTTGTGAACTCACCCCTCCTCCATAACCATATAATTTGCCGCACTTCTGAATTGAGACAAACTATTCCACCAACAGCCCCCAAAATGGCCGTCTCGGAAATTCTCCTTATTATCTCTACTTTCCGCTTGCGTCGAAATTTATCGGTTACTTTACGAGTATCCTCACTCTTCTCAGCCAGAGAATTCACGCGGGCGTAGCCGAGTCTTCTGAATATGTCCCCATCCTGAAAAGCAGGAGAAGGTAAAGGACTCGGTGATCCGGAAAATGTCCCATCGCTCCCTCGGAGCCCTTTATGTGGTTTCAGTCGGGGGGCTGGCAACCCCTTCAAGAAATGTTCATCGTCTGCCTCAGTACCGCTATCGCTGGGTGTGGGATCGTGATATCGCCGGGCGGAGAGACGTGTCCTCTCTTGGTTGTCATCATCATCATCGTCGGTATTCTGCCTCGAGGCCAGAGGTAACTTTCTCGCAGGCGCATAACCGCCAATCTTCTCCGAGGCATGGGGCAGTTCGAAGCGCTGGCGATGATATGGATGAGGAGACCGGGACAATCGTCTCAAAGCCTCTTCTCGTTGGTTTTGGGCATGCGATTGTTGTGATGGTGGTGGGGGTATGGGTATGGGCATCAGATGCTCTGGCATCGCGAGCTGGGGGCCGATTGTTGAGGGAGACTTTCGGGATCTGGTTCGATCATGTCTCTGCGCTTGCTCGGGGATCAGAAATTTCGAAGTCGCATAAGAAATTTCGCGTATTTATTAGGGGTAGAGGTATATGCCAGTGAGATGTCGAATTTTGAAGCTGATTGTGCACAGCGCCTGCGGCCATTTTTCGATTCACGTGTAAAGTGGTGAGAATGTGTCGACGCAATCATAGGCTTAGCGCGGACGCGGGCACTTTTTGCCGATAGCTACGCCGCTGCTGGCGCCCACGCCACTCGAGTGGATTGGCATATTTAAGAGTACGTTATGCCGTTAGATGGGTATAGGTATGTATAGTTATTAATATGAGGCGCACTTTGAAAAGTGAAGAGTGAAATGTGCAGACAACCTTAAGGAAGGTTGAAAAAGAAAGCTACGAGTCGATCTAATTGGATTTTAGTGTTTTATCAAAGTCAAGTTCACTTCTCGCTAAGCTTGCTTGTATGACCGACGCTTCCGAGTTGGTATGAATGGTTTAACATTGGGACTAGTAGTGCCTCGGGGAGATATACTTCGTACATATCAAACTACCCAGGGTTATATATCTGATACATAGCGGTGTTCGAATTCACGAATGTCTCCTACTCCTATATTTGCTACAGATATTGTAATCATGGACTAAAATAAATGTTATTATCAGAAATATCCTTGCAATTCGCCGTCTAATCAACCATGCAGCTCATATCCGTTGAGGGCTCAGGCACGAGTGCCGCTTTTGTTTTCAAGGCGAACAAAATAGTGGGATTTTTTTATTAACATTACAATCGTACTATTTGAACTCATTTTTGGACAAGCATGGAGTAATGCCTTGGTGAATTCTTCTCCAGCTTTCGCGGAGAAGTCAAAGAGTTCTCTAAATTTGGATACTTCACGAAAGTTGAAGCAGCTTGGTTTACTAGATCTCTGTAGACCATATACAAGATTCTGTTGTATCGGGACATACCTGGTTTGCAAGTTACAGCACTGACATGTTGTCATCCAAACCCCTCCGTGATCCAACCCACATCTACGCACTTTGTAGAAGTACCGACCGGTGGCCCGTGTATCTAGTCGACGGAGGTTATAAAACTTCGGTTAAGTACGAAATACTCGTAGAGCTCCCATATAGTGGTACCACCTCGTATACCGGCCCAACCACAGCTTGGACTGCTAACCGACGTGTCATAAATGAGATGCGATAAGCGAGAACACGATTTGCCGCCGGACAGCTCGCGTGGCAACCCCCTGCAGAGGAGATTCTGAAGCGTATAACCCCACAATACAGCTTTCTGAGCCAATTGGGTTGTTGAGTACGTACTTCGAAGTATGAAGTTACCGATATCTCAAAGATTGACAAGGGGGTGGCGATCCGAGGTGTTCCATCGAGCCCCATCGCCAGAGTAGAGTACTCTGATTCAGGTACAAGTACTCCGGGAACTTCAAAAATTCAAAAGATTAAATTCTCTTAAATTCTCCTATTTTAAAGACAATACTTATTTATATATATATCCGATTCATTATAGAGTTCTAAGTACTATAGCGTTAGCTATAAACGATTTTGTTTCGATTATTCCTCGAAAATCCCCCCTTCGAACTCCCTTAGAATTTTCAACTTTCTCGCTTAGTACCTAGCTAGTACTAGGTACTACCTAGTGCTAGCGTTTTAAGCTGAATAACGTAACTATGTGTGCCGGCTACATAGAACCGTCGTCTGTCTGTCTATCTCTCTGTCTGTCGNACGTAGAAATAGTAGAATGCCGGTCTGTCCTTCCTCTGCGCAAAGCGACAGGCAGAGGAAGGGCGGATCGGTACATAGATAAAGAGTAGTAAGGGGGGCATTTAAAACTAAGTATCTACTAAATCTAGGAGCACCTGAATCAGGTGTTTTTTGGCCATTTTGCACATACATCAGATGTTCCCGTACTATATAGGGAGGTAAATGGGAGCACCTGATTCAGGGGAACACCTGATCCAGGTGGTGGAACACCTGGTTCAGGTGCTCCCGTGCTCCTACTGGGTAAGTGCATGGACAATTAGAACTGCCGCCCGACACGTAGATCATATGTGTGATTCATAATGCCTAGCTCCGAATCTCCGTTTCGCTAGATTTGCTTAAAAATCAGGGCCTAGACCTACTATCACCTTGCAGGGGCGCGACCCTCTTTACTTTGTATATTGAAAAACTTCGTTACAAGAAGACGCTCTATAAGTATACCTCAGTTATATTCCTGAATCTTTATGTCCCTAATAGTTTTTCATACCTATAACAGCCTTGTAGCAAGGACAAGCTCTGTTAGAAGTGTATCCTTGGGGGTACTGGCCCCGACCATATTCTAGTATCAAGGTTCTTCCCCTTAGTCTACCCGTTATTATTTATAAACTACCGTGGTAAATCGGCTCTGAGGAGGAGACCTGGGTTGCGAGTGGAGTACAAAAACCACTTTTCCTAGCCACTTAGGGACTCAGCTTTCTACAGAAAAGAGGAGTTGCTGCTCATCGTAATCTAGTTCGCATAAGAATGAAGTACATTCAAGCGCAGGAAAGGTTGTAAAGCGCTTGCTTCCGTACTCCATCCACAAACCCTTGTCTCCTCCTTAGAGTCGGTTTACCACGGTATGCGCTCTGTGAGCTCGTCTAGCGTTCCGCAAATGGTATAAGATTCCATGGACTTCCAAAACCCCATGCCATCTAGCATCCTTCCACGAAGCAGAGCTCCTTCCAAGGTAGCATTTAGCTAGAATTCGAGTGCAACAAAGATCTTGAAAGCGTCCCCCTACTTTTACAAGACTCACTTTTTTCAAGTGTTTTACGGCCTGTTTGGCTCGGAGTGTAGGATTGTAGTCCATTTAGTAGTATGCCCCGGAATAGATAAACAGTAGTAAAACTCTATTGGCTTGTCGAGTATGCACTGGATAGTACATCCGTATCGAATACCGTTCAGAATGAGAACATTTCAAAGCCATATCGCTCTCAGGCATGTAGACGCAGATTTTAGTGTTTCGATAATAGTGTTGTAGTTATTATTTTCACTACTACTATTAAATAAATAGATAACACTACCTGCATAGTTAATCATATCTATTTCACTTATTTCTATTATAGCAGGTAGAGTGGTTGTGTTTATCGTACGTAAAATAAGCGAGTTATAGGTTTAGAAATAACAAACATAAATTATTGAATTTTACGTAACTTCTATTATATAGTACATTTCGAATAAAGCGAGACTAGTATATTCATTGTAGTTTTTACTTTATATCCGATATACGAGTCAAATGTTTCGTATATTTTATACTAAATAGATCGTTACTTCGTCCCAGGTAAAGGGTCTAGACAGCTCGCGTCTTCCCCCCTTTGAGTACAAATCTTAAATCCGCAATCTAGCCTTCTAAACTAATCGAACAGTGCATGGCATGTAGAGGTATATAAAAAACTCATCTAAGGAGAGACCCGAGTTGTCTAGACCATTTATATAGTCCCCTATGCGCTATGCGGGGTTTCCTAAAAAGGTATATTTTTAGATAAAGTGTGGAAGCATTTTTCAAGGCCCGTTCTTTGGCGAGAACTTCTGAATTGAAGGACTATATATAAGTGAGTTAATTCTTTGTATAGTCGAGCCGGATTTCTAAAGATAAGTCCATTTAAACCTTTTTCGGAAACTCCGCAGCCGGCACTGTAGTAACTATAAATTTTCTAGGATAGGTGGCATTGCTGTGATAGAGTACAGGGTAACTCGTACTTCGTAGCAAAAGTTACAATGCTTATGCGTAGGAAGAAGTATGTTCCTGACAATAAAACAGCGATGGACAAGTATTCCAGAAATCAACACCTATATCGAACACATCTACATCCACTTGGTAACGATGCCATTTCTAAAACCTTTCTTGGAAGTCTTCCAATCTGATTTTTTGCATAACTACTACCGTGACAGATCGTCTCTATAGCATTTGGGTAGGACGACAGTAGATGGTACTAGGTAAGGGTTATCTAGAGACTCTGAGTAGCTAGAAGTCTACGGCGAAGGCCTTCTTAGGTTATTTTACTAATTTCTGCTACTCTCGAGCGCTATCCACTGTCGTGCTACCCAGATGCCATAGAGACGATTTATCTCGGTATAAGCTACTATGCCAAGAAAGAAGTATCACATCAATTCTTCTTACAATACAATTCCGAAATCTCCTTATTCTCGCCACTTTGGCGACTAGTATCTATAGTGCGGCAACTGCAGTTCCCGGCTACCAGTTCGCATTTTGTCACGACAATACCGTAAGTCCTAGTCTCTCCTTCAATTTAGACGACTTCGGGTGCAAAATACTAGGATCTAACTTATGTCTCTCTCATCTAGAATAAAACTTTATCTTGATATCATATAGAAATGAGTCTCTAACACAAATCGATAGCTATGGGAACACACTTATCCCAGCGACTAAAACCGTACGTGGAGGAGAGGGGACACAAACCACTAACTACCTACCAACCTACCTACCTATAAAAGCCACTCAAAACTATCCAAGAACTTGACTCAATAGCTCTATTTCTCATCTATATCAGTTAAACATCAAGAGGCTCCCAGTGGACAAGAAAAGTGGCAGAAACCTCATTTGTCTTGTCCCAAATTAACTAAAAACTGTTATATTATATTGTTCATTTAGAATAATTAAAGTAATTTATCGAAAACAGCAGTACAATAAAGGTAATTGTTCTTGATATTTGAAACCTTTTAGTACTTAGAGTTCAAGTTACGCTAATAGTTCAAAAGATGAATCTCTGCCTCTCTGCCACTTTTCTTGTCCACCGGGAGAGAGGCAACCTTATAACGATGCCACCTTAAGTATCTAATCAACCACCCTATAGCAACGAAAGCCAGTCTACTAAATCCACAAATAGTACACAAAAGATATTCACTATGCCCACATACAATGAACACTCAAACAAGAGACTCCCACTCCCATCAACAAAGTTCCATATCAACAAATAGCCCTCCCTCCTCCCAGCAGATCAGTAGAAATAGTCAAGTAGAGGGGCCACTAATCTTGCGAGATAAACCAACTTCCTGAACTCAAGAGGTAAAAGAGATGTAGGGATGCAGAGTTAATTCGAGCCTTGGGCTTTTTTTGCCATTTTCTTTTTGCATGGGAGTCTCTTTGGAGTTTCTTTTGGGGGTGGGTATTTTGTGTGGATACTGAGATTAGATGTTCTAGGTTGGGAACTGGACGGGGAGGGGGTGGATAGGTGAGGTGCGGACTAAGACGCGTCTTTGTTTATTGATTATAGTGATTGTCTGCCTGACTACAAGTTAGATGGCTGCGGCGATTGCGAGTTACTGGGAATACCTGCAATATGCTGGAGTTCTGGTAGAAAGATTGATCTACACAAGGTATACATTTCTCGAATCTTCGATACGGATAAGGGACACTACTTGTGTTACAATATAGTGGCTGAAAGCATGTAGAGGACAAGATGCTATGATAGTAGCTGGATCATAGCCGGGTAGGTAAGCTAGAGTTATAAGGAAGGCTGCTTTCCTGAAAGATCAGAGATAGAAGGAAATATTAGAAGAAAGATAAGAGTGGTACTGTAGTCATATGCCCTCTACTGCAAATAGATAGAGGGAAGAGGATCTCTCTTGTCTCTTGTATGGGACGGGATTTCAGTTGCCGAATGCTGACCTAGCCTATAGGCTTACTTTTACATCTCGTTCTTGTATTTCTCACCACGATATTGAAGCTTCTTTCCCATTCATATCTCTCTCTGTCTCTCTTTAGTAAAAGAAATTCCCATTCCTTCAAAGTCGAGATTATCTGAAGTTGACGGCTTTCTATACCATCATCCTTACTTTCGGATTTCATTTAGCTTCGAAGGTTCAAAACAACCAGACCTAAATTCATAGCTCCCAAGCAATTTCCGTCACTCTTCCAGCCCAATTCCGCCCTCGGAAGGATCATATCTACAAATTATCTTTCATAGTCCATAGATAGATACGTGCATCACAACACCTTTTATCCAGGTTTCCTCGAAAATCCGAAATGCATACTTACAAACAAGTCACCACATGGCCATAGTCAAAGACATAACATAGCTGACTTGGTAAAAGCCCATAGATAGCTAGTCATCACATTACATGGAGAATCTACTTGTATGAGATAATTTACTACTCAGCTACATAGCCTGTCCAAGAGCTTTTAATCTCAGCTGCAGCACCAATACTCAGAATCCACAGGATGACGTCTGGAAGTTAGACCTCTCATTCTTCCAAAACATCTTGTGAATGCACTAGATTATCATAAGTCCTTCCCTATCACCTTACCAATATTAAGGCCGTCGAACATACAAAGCCAGAGGTTCAAGAGGGGGAATTTAATAAGTTTCTTAATTAGATAATACTTACCGAGTAAATACCAAATAAACCACCCAAACAACCCACCCCTAAAGTAATCATAAAATCCCATATTTTCTATCAATCACATCTATCTTACTACAAAATCTCATCACTTTACAAAACTCATAAATTCAACAAAAGGAAGTTTGGGAACTAGCTAATTCTTTCCATCCCATCTTCATCCCAAGAATTCTTCCAATTCCTCTAAAAAAGGTTTAAAACAGGATGATTTCTGTATTACGCGAAGGATCTCACTTATTCTAAGAGACTTTAGAGAGACTTTAAAGAGATCAGTTCTTTTTGGTTGTCCTTACTTTACTAGGATTGATGAATTGATGAATTCCTAATACCATAGTAATCTCTACTCTCGGTTAATTATATGTATACGAAGAGATCCAGATATCGTCATAAAAAGAATCTAATACTCAAAAGTTCCGTAGTAAGGTAGAAGAAAAGTTGACATATTTGGTTGGGATATTGGATGTAGATATTCTTTAACCCAGCTCTACTAGCAGTACAAGACTCCGTAAATAAACCAAACCAAACCAAACTATACTGTTTCCTCGAGATCCCTCACAAGATACTTAAAGCAATAGGAAGGAGGTTCCGAATCCTTCCCTATTGGAGGAACCAACTTCCAACTTCCACCTTCCAACCTCTAACTTCCAACAAAATAGGCTAATTCTAAAACAATCCCCCCATCCATCCATCCATCCATCCCCCTCCGGAATAAAGTCCACCCATAAAACATCACAAATCCCACACATCACGTGCGTATCTCTCTTCTCTTCTCTTCACTTCTCATCTCGTACCTACCTACCTACCTACACTACACTACACTACACTACACTACAGTATCTCCCCAGGATAACAAGTAGTATCCATCCATCCATCCATCTATCCATCTACCAATCTCTCCATTCATTCATCCGAGTAACTACCCTTAAAAATTAAAATACGGTAAATTTACATCAAGATATTTTCCCTATTTTTCGTATCTATAATAAATAAGATACTCTATTTTTGGGAAGTAATTAATTTATCTTTGAAAAGGGAATATTTCGAGGATACTTTCCATGTGAAAACGTGAGGTACTTTTGAGCTCTCAGGACAGGGTCAGATGAGAGACTTATCGGTAGTAAGATTGCTGGGTATATACAAAGGTGATCTTGACATCATATAAAGGAGGAAAATACACATCTCAAATACCTTCCATCATATCAAAAAACTCCACAAACTTCCACAAACACCAGAAATCCAAGACCCCAAGAACTCTTACAGAGCAATGAAGGTAGTCTCGTCAAAACAACATAATATATACAACCCAAACAAAAAAGCAAAGCTACCAGGCCGTTTACGGATCTACATACACTGCGAATAATACGGATTCTGCACAACACACGTCGACCCCTCGGCACACGTCGTACTTCCCTTAAACCCACTCCCACCACACTGTCCCCAAAAAGCCACCGTCCCAACCGCACCACCACCCGCCGCAGGCGTAGGCGTAGGAGTCGCAACAGGACGCGTACTCAAAGTCGTAGGAACAGGTACAGGCGCCGGCACCGGCGTCACCTCCGGCGCACCAACTAGCGCAGGCTCCGCAACCGATCCAGATGATCCCCCCAGCGCAGCAACAACAGCCTGATACGCAGCCTTAGGCTTCAGATCTTTGTCATAGAGAAGGGCATCGCCGGTGCCCGGGAAGGTGGAAGGCACCCAGGAGTACTTATCGGTGTAATCCCAGATGGTGACGCCGACGCACTGCGCGACGGCGAGACAGGCGTTGATGGTGCTGACGTAGTCGTCGGATTGCGTGGTGAGGGCGGCTGGCGAGGGCGGGAGGGAGGCGTGCCGGATGTCGAGCTCGGTGTAGGCGACTTCGACGCCTTCTTTGACGAAGGCTTCTAGGTTGGCGGTTTGGGATTTGAGATCGGGCGTTGAGCCGACGATGAAGTGGGCTTGCATTCCCACGCCGTCGATTTTGATGCCCCGGGCTTTGAGGTCCTTGACGATGTTGAGGGCGGCGGTGGATTTGCCGCCCGCGTTTTCGATGTTGTAGTCGTTGTAGTAGAGTTTGGTTTGGTTGTCGTGGAGGGCTGCTTCGGCGAAGGCGATGGGGATGAATTCTGGGCCGATGATTCTGGGTGCTTTGGATGAGTGACTTGGTGGTGAGATGAGGGGAGTGGGAGACTTACTTGTGGAAGATACTGTCTCGGTATGTACCATTTTCTTCGAAGGCTTCGTTGACGACATCCCAGGCATAGCATTGGCCTTTATAATGTGTCATGACTTCCTTAATATGGTTCTTCATAACCGCAGTAAGCGTCTCATTCGTCCAAGAACCACCCGTAACTAAAAACCCAATCAGTCACCATCCAAACCACAAACCACAAAGTATCTCCAAAACAAACTCACCCCAAGAAGGCAACTGCGAGTGCCAAACCAAAGCATGACACCTCAACATCTGCTTATTCTCCGCCGCAAAAGCCGCAATCACATCCCCCTTCTCAAACGTAAACGTCCCCTGATCCGGCTCCGTCGCATCCCATTTCTGCGAGTTCCCCGGAGTGATCTGTCCAAACTCGGTATTCTTCGACAGAATCTCAACGTACGGCGCATCGCTCAGCTCCCCATTATCAGTGGCGCTGCCAAAATACTTCCACCCCTTCGCTTTGGCGAGTGTGTCCAGCTGGCCCAATGCCTGGGGGAGCAGCGCTGCTGCGGGAAGAAGAAGAGAAAGATGCATGTCTACAAGTAGAGCTTGTCTATCAAAACAAAAAAAAAAGGTGGGAAAAAAGAATGTATGAGGGCTAGGACTCAAAGAGTGTGAGGGATGGGTGAAGAGGAAAGAAAGAAAAAGCCCGCCAAAGAGGCCATCGCATCTATCTATATACGAACATGAGTACCGGCAAAGAATTCTTCGTCGGCAGTTTCAAGCTGCTAAATGAGGCTCTAATGTGGAGATCAATGAACGTCCGCGGGGACGAAGGACCCTTGTGTATAAACATTCTACGGGCCTCACACGCTCCGCGTGACCAATGGGGAAGCAAATCCGTGGGGGGGTGGAAAAACATATGAGATGGGAGAGTCCCAATTGGGGGTGCAAGAGGGGTAAAATAGGAATAGAACGGGGTGATGCTTGGAGGGAGCTCGTCGGGGTTTCGTGGCTGAATGTGTTTCGGATTGACTTTCCGTCTGATGGATGCATGATGATGGTGGTGGGTGAAGGGGACCACTTGGGCCCCTGGGTAATTTGCCGAATAGCTTGCGTACTGTACGGAGGATGTGTGAGTTTCATGAGGAGGTAGGATGAAGTGAGCTTTTGTATTTGTAGAGAGGAAGTCCTAGAATAATGGGAGGACTATCTAATCTTTAATATCAACCCATCAATGCTAAGAGAACCCTCATGTTTTCTATATGTTAAAGGTCCCAAGGAATCAAGTCACTGTTTTATTATAAAAGTATATTTTCTATCAACCCAAGTCCAAGCTTCGCCAAGAGATATCAAGCCTGTGCTCAAACTGTGACAGGCTCTAACGCATTCATCCGTCTTTGTAACTCATAGGGTTGTTATCAGCGTTCGGCACTTGGAATACGATTCCAAGGATTCTAAGATTCTATTCCAAGGTAGAATATTCTAAAGGCTCTCTAATTTAGAACGAAATATTCTAAAGGATAAGGCCTTAGAATTTAGAATTCTAAAAGATATATATATATATATTACTATTTAACTAATAATATAGCTCTATTTATTATAAAGTAAGTAATAAAATTATAATTTTTACTTACGCTTAATTTACTAATTTTACTATTATTATCTCCTATATATAACTAAGGTAAATCTAAGTAGTTTTATAGTATTAATACTACCTATACTAGTAGTCTAGGAGTACGTATATTACTAGTCTAGGAGACGTAAACACGTATATTTAAGGCTCTTTTATAGGTCCTAGTTAGATATATAAAGTACTAATTAGAATACTAAAGCTAGGCTTCCTATTAGTTACTCGAACCGGAACTATCTTTTTATAGATTATATAAAGAATTCTAACTAGAATTCTAAATATTCTACCTTTTAGAATAGTATATTCTAATACTTATACTATTTAGTATAGAATATTCTATAAGGGGGTCTTAGAATAAAATAGAATTCTAGATACCGAACACTAGTTATTATAATTATATATAATTAGACCTGATTACGTTTTTTATATTATAATAAGAAAAAGTACGTTATTATTTATTATTTATTATTATCCTAAGACGCGCTAGTAAGGGTAACTAACGGCCTACTCTATAGTATTTCTAGCTAATAAAAGCCTAGGTACTTGTAAGGTTTCTTCTAGGTAGAAGTAGAATTTAAGTATAATACCTAGTATCGTCTAGTCTAGCTAGATTTAATAAAATATCACCTAGTTAGAATAAGTATAGAAACATAATAGCCTACGGGCGAAGAATTAAAAAAAAAAAACGATTCTAACCCCTCTAAACCCTCTCTTCTAGCTAATTAACAGGCTTATTCCACTACTAAAAGCGCGGTTCAAATACTCTAGATTAAAAAAGCTTATTATTACATAACAGAAAAAAAGCTCGTTATCGTAATTTATAATACTATAATTTTCACAACCCTATTTGTGAGATTCTCGCCGCGGCTTCTTTCTTTCTTTCTATGTATTCATACAAATAAATTCATCTTACAAATCGTGATACATTATCATTCCACATTTAGGTTGTTGCTACTGCTACTGCAACTGCTTAGTCTCATGGACTCAGCATACACAGTACCTACTATAAATCCCAACAAACCTATCCTATCCTTGCCAAAAAGTCGATATCTAAGCGACTTAATTAACCATCGTCTATCTCTATATCATCACTCTCGTCGTCGTCGAATCATTCAATGACATGTCTCCAAAATCAGCTTGTTTTAAGAGAATCCTGAATGAGAAGCGCCGATCGACTGGGGTGAGCCGTTTCCCTCTGCACATCCCAGACTCGGATAGCGGATTTCGTTTGCAGCAGGTTGGCGAGAACATGTGCTTGTCGTACGCCCTGTATATCTCCGATGGAATGGAGGATTCTTAGGGTGAATTCTCGGATTTGGTCGGTTGCGTTGGCCACTGTGTGATGATGTTAGTTTGGATGTATGAATGACAACAAGCACTGCATTATCCCATCTACTCCGGGGATTGGTCTGTGGAATAGCCTGGAATAACCGCAAAACGTGTAGGCCAAAGAATCGAGAAATTAGAAGGGGCTGATTCCTGATTTCTCGCGATTTTGGTGGGGGTTTTGCGGTTGTTCGAGGCTAGTTCGCATGCTGTGGGTGAACAAGGCTCATTGAGAGCGCTGAAAAGACTATGGCATAGAAAGGTTTTGAATATGAAAACAAAAGGAGGTAGAAGCAGCGGTGTAACAAGAGTAGCTGTTGAGATGTGAGAAATGATGTGCCTTACTATTTCCAGCAAACCACAGCGGCCAGATAAGAGATGACGCTTCCGACATAGTAATCGAAGGCACCTCTTCATTATTATCTGACTGTGCTTGCGTAGCCATCGACCGTGGTGGATTTCCTCTCCCAACATGCTGCGGAACACTTGCAAGAATATCCCCTTGGAGAGCGAAAATCGTTTCCGTCGCCGTCTGAAATTGAGCCGTATATTTGACCTGCGTGAACAGTGGCGGGGTAGCCGAGAATCCGTTCAGTAAGATCTCGCGAATCATCCCGTTCAACATGATCCTTAGTGTTCGGAGCCAGTTCCACATTAGTGCGACCAGATGATCGCTATATATATGGTATCGGCCGTCGAAAATAACATCGGTTTGCGCATCTGTCAAGATGGTTTCGTACTCCCAACCTGGAGGAGGATTGGTGCATAGTTTCAGAAGGACACTGTCCATTTCCAGAACAGAGGAGAGGATATTGGCGAGACCTGTTACTGAACCGTCTTGAACACCGGCACGGAGATCCGCAAAGCGAACCATGACATCCATCAGTAGATATTCCAGTCGGCTTTCTGCCGACTGTTTGAAAGTCTCGAACAGGTATTCTCGAAGGTGTTCGGGCAACCGGATGCCACGATACACACAATTAATGAGAATATTCGATACTGCATGTAATAATAACCGCCGACCACCTAAAGTTTGCACTTGTTCAGGTCCGCGAAGTCGGATGACTGCCGCTGCACCATACACGTGTTCTATCCAATCCTTTAGCGAGCGCTGTCGACATCCCGTCACCGTCTCAAAGATAGCGAGAATCTGTATCGCCATCAGTGTACTGTCCTTCTTCACATCTTCTGGATTGCGAATAGCGGCATTGGTAAACTGGATTGCTCTCAAGTATTGATACTTGGCGTTGTTCATGAGCGATGGTGCATGGGCCGTGTGTGAATAAGCAGCCAGCCCAACTGCTCGCATACTGGCCAGCAAGGATTCATCCAGATGTTGATTTTGAAAAAGATCCGTGGCTCGATCCATGAGCGGTTTAGAGGGCCCTTTCGGATCCATAATATAATGAAAAGCGAAAAATGACGTAGCCCTATCTTCAAGATTCGGCGCTAGTGAATAGGAGAGGGAAAGTTGATCTTGCTGTAACACCTGAGGAGATGTGACGGAGATGTCGGATTGATACTTTTCTTCTTGATCGCTTTCTGATACCCGGGGACTGCTTAAAGTCGACTGGATACTACTACTGCTGACATCGAAATGACGACGCCCTGCCAGAGCCTTTTTATGTCGCGCCTCGGTGGCTTTGAATTTGCGAACGACATTGCTACTTTCGTCCCTAAACATCAACTCGCCGGCGATCCTATAGCCGGGGCATGTTCTTTTTGCTCTTTTACACTGGGTACAGCCCCCCTCGGTAATATCAATTTTATCGCACTGTGGCTTGTCAGTAAAAAAACGTGACGAGTGACGACAAAAGGAGGCTCAAAAGAAGTGCCCGTCCTTCAAGTACCAGGATTACAGAATCCTTGACGTAGATGGCAATACGACTTACTCTTGTTTTTCGTGCCCTGCAAGCATGACAGCCGCCGGACGGTTTTCCGCAAAAGACCATTTTATGTAGGATGAACTACCACTCTTCCCCCGTCGGGTGGTTATGTCCGCTGACGACTAACACGACCTGTCCCAGCAAGTGGCCACCTAAGTGGAACGAGCTCATGCGACGACGTTGAACGAATGCAGAAGCGACGGATTGAGTCACTGCATGGGAACTGTGAAAAAAGCATGGGGGGGAAAAAAAGGTTTGCTACCCAGGCCCGTATATCACCAAACGAGAGATGGTCGCCCGAGAAAGGAAATGTTGGTTGTCATGGACGTCCGGGGAAGAGGGGAGGATGGGAGAAGCGAACATCATGCTACCCCAAATCAGGACAAGTGCTGATTTTCGAAAACGCCACAATGTCGCGTGGCTTTCCACAAAAGCGGCACGGAGAGATCAACTTGGTTTGAGTTTAGTGTCCTGGACTTCAGATCAAATGGAAGAATGTGTCGAGGAATCCTACGCATACGTTTTAAGTTCATCTTAGAATGTTTGAAAAACTCATCTGGAGCATACTACCAGCAGCATGTAGGGCCATAACAGCTAACCGAGGCCTGCTTTTGTTTGTATCCAATCATTTCTGACCAATCGTACCAATCGCCTCGTACCCTCTCACGTGGCGCTCGGTTGGAGAAGGATGGAACCCCTGGAAATTCAACCTCAAGCTCACCAATCGTTCTGCACAGATTGCCAATGACAACATTCGAATCCTAGGAAATGCCTTTTTCAACATAACAGATTCCTGATTCAAGTAGAATAAGCGAGATCTGCTTGCCGAATGTCTAGTGTCATAGACTCTACGTAGGCAGGTTAAGCGATATCTTTTGGTCTCGCTACAAACTCGGTTAAGTCCTTACAGTGTGGCCACTGTTTTGGTCTGATCAGTTTCAAGATCAACTTTCAGCGTTCGAAAGAACTACCTAACAACTCGAGTACTACTCAGAGTCACTTGAACTGAGATGAGTTAAGTATGAATAGTAGATTCGGTTAAGCTGAGTTAAATAGTAGATTCGACTACTCGAGTACTTATATAAAAAGTAACCTAAATATGAATATTATCTTATACCTTCTCGCCTCGTGCCTAGACCGGCCCCTCTATTCGGAGTGCCGCCAGAGTCCCCTGGCGCGCTTCGGGGGTTCGTGCCGACTCATCCCGTACTACTCGAATACATCATGAGTTATTCAAGTACTCAGCGAGTTGAGTTGAGTAGGTCTAAATAGCGTCCGGTATCTGGAATTCCTTTCTATTCTAGAGGGGGTATCTAGAATAATTCTATTCCTTTTAGTAAACTAAGGGCCTGTTTGGCTCACGAATTTAAATGGTGCAAATGTGGTGCAAATCATAAACTTTTGCACCATTCCTAGGACCCAAGGGTTCATGCAAAAGTTTCCTGATTTGCATGCAATTTGTACTATTTTGACGAAACATATGCACCGCTGTTTGGCAAGCTACAAAGGCGTTTTATTTCAGGTGTAAATCTTATATATCTGTACCCCCTTGCCCACCCCTGCCTATAGCGTTACTCCTATAGTAGGTACAGTACTAACGATTAAGTCTGAGCCATTTGCACTTTTTACACCAAAACTCAGCATAATAACGTGTATAAAAAACCTACAAGGCGAATAGGAAATACAAAATCCTTTATAGAATCCCTTTATTTTAACGTTTCTGTCCTTTCTGTCTCTTCCGATTTTGTTAGACAATATACTTGTTGGCTTCGGAGTATATAATAATTAAGTCTTTATAGTGATATGTTGTGTTGTGTTTACGTAATAACTTTTCGACTAATCAGAGAATTAAGGAGTTTTGGATTAAATATTTTTTTTTCGACTTTTTTACCCTCCCGCTGGAAGGGTTGGTGCTACTAAGCCGGCGGCACTACTAAGCCGGCGGCCCTAGGCGGCTGACTGCTTAGTAAGCAAATCTATAGTCAAACCAAGGGGCCACCACTAATATAAGTGTATTATAACAACCAACAGCTAAATCTACTACTAAATTGTCAATCTATTACTTCGCAATTATCTAATAATATTAGAATTTAAATTAAATTATTATAACCGTTTATTATTAAGTTATTAATTATTTAACCCTAGGACCGCCGGCTTAGTAGTGCCGCCGGCTTAGTAGTACTAACCCTTCTAGCGGGAGGGTAAAAAAGTCGAAAAAAAAAAAATTTAAATCAAAAGAATACTAAATCTTCTAATTAGTCGACTAAATACTTAATAATTATACCTTACTATAAACACTTTACTCTTATATACTCCGAAGCTAACAAGTAGGGTATTAAATAAAAAGCGTATAAAGTTGTTCCTTTTTAGAAAAGTTATATTTTACACTAAATTCGGCCTAAATTCGATATAAAAATTAGTATTTTTAGAAGACTACGATATATACTAATAAAGACCTTATATATAGCTTAATATACCTATATAAATCTACTAAGAGGATACTTAACTATAAGTACCTAGGAGGAATAATAGTTTTATCTAAAGTCTNTATATCTATAGTTTTCATAGGCCTACGGTCTACGACTATAAATTACTATCTAAAAACTTTTGTAATTAGATTCACACTAGATTTATAGAAGAATTTAATAAAAACTATTACACGGGAACAAACACCCGTGTAAATCTCGCGAATCTTACGAATCTTTTAGTAAAAGAATTGTATATAAAAGTTTTCAGAGCGTGAGCTAAACAGGCCCTAATGGAATTATTCTATTCTAGACCCCCTCATTCTATAAAATCACCTAGAATTAACTAGAATCATCATATAACCCGCGAAACACACTCCTACTCCGCCGACTAATAAAAAGTCTCCACGGCCCTATTTGTATCAAACGGTCACCTGTAAATAACCAGCGTGAGAACAAATTATTCAACTATTCAATTAGTAATCAACTAAATCATGATTAAATTGATTTGAATTAGATTAGGAACCTTGGTTGATTAAATAGATTAAGAGGCGTTAATCTAATCTAATCAATTTTTACGCTGTAAATAACAAGTCACATCATATGAATATCCCACCAAATCATCTAGATATGGTACAAGTATCGCAAATGCGTAATTAATTAATTATAAAAGAACATAATAGGTCCTAATATCTTCCCAGCTATCTACTTAACTCTGCCTGGGGCTATACAGCTCCAGCTCCTCCAATCACGTATTTCAACTAGCCCGTGAATTCCATCGATTCTATTGGATATTCCACTCTAGAACCTAGCTAGCCGACTAATAGAATAATCACTTTCTATATCATATAAGCTCAAGCTCTGGAATCTTTCAAACTAGAACATAACCTACAAAATTCCATAGACCCCAACCT
>LT855414.1:2893251-2946251 GCA_900184765.1 Hymenoscyphus fraxineus | reverse complement strand
GGAAGGGGAGGAGGTAGATGGGAGAGGTTGAGGGAAGGGGGAGAGAGGTGAGGTGTTGTGGATATATATATATATCCCCGAGAGGTCGGAATGGAATGCTTGTTAGGTTGGTTGGTTGAATAAGGGAGGGGTGTTAGGTTATTTTAGTTATTTAGGTTGTTTAGGTGGTATATGAGTATGTGTATATATATGAGTATTTACTGTATAGGTACTACAATATAGTATAGCTAGTATAGTACTATACTATACCCGGACTTTCTATACCCGGACTTTCTATACCCGGACTTTCTATACCTAGGTAGTATTTATTAATTGATTCATCAATTGATTTATTGATTTATTAATTGAGTGAGTGAGTGAGTGAGTGAGTAAGTGAGTGAGTATTATTTGGTACCAAGTACCAAGTACGAAGTTTTATAGAGTATTGTTGTTGGTGTTTGTGTTGGTGTTTGTGATAGTGATATTTTAGATTATAATTTATAGACTTGTTTTAAGGGGTTTATAAGGGGTTTTCGAGGACTGGATTATGGATTAAGGATTAAGGGGTTTTTTTAGGGGGGGGTTAGGTAGTTAGGTAAGAGGGGAGGTTGTGTTAGGAGGGGGGGGGTTGTATTATGATTTTGGTTATAGGTGTTTATTTGTTTATTTGGTAGGTATATGAATAGGTACCTAGATCTAGATCTGGATTCTGAAAGGTTTGAATTGCGTTAAGTTAAGTTGAGTTAGTGTACTTACTTCGAAGCTTCGAAGCTTCGAAGTTCTTTTTGATGGGGGGAGGGGGGAACCTGAGAGGGAATGTTTGTTTTTGGGAGGGACGGAAGGTGATGTTTNAATAAGGGGGGGTGTTATGTAGGTAGGTAGGTAGGTAGGTAGGTTAGGTATAAGTTTATTACTATGACTTTCTCTTTCTATTATGAATGATTGAGCTCTATTTTGTGATGGAACGTATATTAAATACAAGAATATCAGATTCAATACTAGTGTACAGTACAGTATATAGTACTAAGTACTAAAGTTTTCTTTCTTTCTTTCTTTCTTTTTTAGTTGAGTTTTTCTTGGGAAAGTTGGGAGGTAGGGAAGTAGGTAGGGAGGTAGGGAGGTAGGTTGAGTATTAGTATGAGGGTATAAAAAGTATGGAAAGTCCAAGGTCTCCCTTTCTTCTGGCTGCGTTTTGGGAATTATGATATTATGGTATTTTGGTTTGGTTTGGTTTGGTTTGTTTCAGTTTATAATGTATTGTTTGTTTGTTTGTTTGTTTGTTCTTTTACTCTTGTGCTTTAGCTTTACTCCGTCTTTGCTTTTTTAAGGGGGTATGGGTGGGGTGGATTCTGTATTTGCAATTGTGCTAGGTTCATGGTTATGGGAGGTCCTGTTTTCTCTATTTACCAATTTACCTACTATACTTACCTTCCACTCATCAACTGACCCACCCCTTAATTAAAAAACCGCCCCAGAGCTTTCACAGTACAGTCCTACATCCAGCATCCAGCCTCGCAGAACAAGGGCAGTGTGTAAATATGTGATGTGACACCCACTCATTCACTACATAAATAAATATCAGGCTTCTACTTTTCCACTTTCAAGTCCAGGTTCTTGTAAGGAGGTACAGTGGTGTAACCCATCTGACCGTCACCATATTATTTTATTCTCGGGCCTTTTTTTCCTTTCTTTTTTTTGAGGGGGGGGGGAGAGATGCTTTTCTGGCTTGTATGTGTAGTTTCTTGGTCTTGTGGTTGTGGTTGGGAAGTCTGGATTCCATTATGAGAAGGTGGCATGGTACGTACGAGGCTCGTTGGGCTATGGACTCATGGAGATAGCACGAGGCAGGTTCCAACTTCCAACTTCCAACTTCCCAAGGCTTCTCTTTTTTTCTGGAATGGGATGGGATGACAGTGGAGGGAGGGTGTGTATGCAGGACATCGAGTTTAGATCGTCATCGTCATCGGGAGGAAGAGGGAGATAAAGTTTTGTGTTTGGTGTTTAGGGGGTGACGTTGATGGTAATGTTTATTTTGATGTTGTGGATAGATGTTCCGGTTTACTGGTACCTTATCATTTTTTTTTTTTGTGTGTTCTAGATCTTGCGTCCGGGGGCGGGTTTATTGATCCTTCTTTTTTTGGTGTGTGTGTGTGGGTGTGGGTGGGGGTGTTTTGCGGGAGTTGTGTTGTGCGTTGTGCTTTGTGGTACAATACGGGTTGGGGGGTTGTTGTCATGGGGTGGATTGAGGGTTGAGGACAAGCTAGGGTAGGGTTGGGATAGGAGTTCTTTTTTGAGATTTTGTAGAGGTTCTTGGATGGGAGATTCTTAGCTTGGGTCTTGGTGGATTGGAGGTTAGGGTATTCTTATGGGATTTTGTTATAGGAAGTGGTTTTTGTTAGGGAGTTTGATTTACCTTGTATAAATTTGAGCCTTGAGATGGTAAGGTTGTTTACAAGTACCGTTTCTGTAAACCCTTTCTCTTTACCGTTATCATTGTCATTATCATCGTTAACACAGTACTCGTACATACAAAAACCCCAATCAGACAAACCACTATACATGACATTCCGCCACACATCATACGTACATATACAGTACACATAGCACAAACTACCCGACGTCTTGCAACCGTCCACGTGGAGTAGGGATCGGAGTCGCGGAGCCGCACTCCTAGTCCGTCCCCTCCCCTTTTTTTAACGTCGCAGATTACGTTGATCGGGTCATTTACGTACGTAGTGTGATGTGATGTCCTGATGTCGTGTTTGGAGATCCGGATGCTGGGCCCGGTGGGGGAGGGTGCCACGAGGCAGGTACCCACTTATTGTGTTGATATTGCGTGGAGGGGTGGGTTGTTTGGCCGGGTGGTTGGGGTGGGGAGGTAGATTGCTTATGGTACTCGTGAGTGGTAGATGGTACTGGAAGGAGTGTTGGGATTGTGAAGTCATTGGTGTATAGCGTTATCTTTTTCTTGGTACTTGGAGGTTATGCGTTGATGAAGGTGATTGGAGAGAGATATTTCAAGTGGTTGGTTGTTATTAAATATCGGTTTCTTTCCGAGTTTAGTAGAGGTCTGGAGGGTATTTAGTTCCGCTATCTAATTCTCCTCGAGGGAATTAAATTGTTTGGCTGGTGGTGTGAGAAATAGGCGAAAGGTCTTCAGGACTTTGATATAGGTTTTGGTGGGTATAGTATTATGCAGCTGGACTAATTAAGAAGGATCAACTATCGTTCTACTAGATAGGTGTTATAGTAGGTACGACTTAAGACGGAGTGGTCTGATGGCTGGGTTGTTTATCTTTTGTAAATATTTCATGAGATAACAGGTCCGAAAAGCGTGAAATTTATATGATTTGCTATGGTGTAGCTTGATAGTTCTTTTTAGCCTTTTTTGGGCGGGTCTCGAATTTCAGGTGATAAATGCCTAGGTATAGATGTAGATTGGGAGGTGGGTTAGGCTCTTTCTAGCTGTTGCGGTACAAGCTCTATTGGAAGCGAATAGCTTTTTCAATCGTTCAAAATACCTACAGGAACGTAGTTCCAGCTTCTCATTAGGTACCAAAGAGAAGGGAGCACTGGTATCTGGTGATGAGTTTTAACACCATTTCCAACACCTAGGAAGATAATTACTTTCGCGCCCTAAATTACTGACGTGCTTCTAGACCGGACTTAACATCCACACCCGTCCATTCTATCATTTCCAATCCTACATCAACTGCACTTCCAAATCTCCCGAGTCCCCTCCAGACTCTCCAGATCGTGATGAGACACCCACGGGTCGAGAATGAGATAAGACAATGCATGCGACTTGGGTCCCACGGTCAATGATGGGGATCGTTGATGGCGGATGGAATTGTGCTTTCCTCCAGAGGAAGCGAGACCGGTTCCACGGTCTGCCTGCTGCGGTGGCAATGCAACGGATGGAGTCCCGCATATTATTGATTGAGTCTGCGTTTCGGAGGAATGTGAGAAGTGATATACTTGCTGGTACGGTGATGCGGTGTAGCGACTGCCGAAGGGGTCATGGGAAGGTTGAGTTTCCGACCTTGGATGTTGGAAGGGTATATTTGCCTTGGAAGAAAACGTCTATATTCGAAGCCGTAGGAATATAGTTGTAGTAATATTATAATTTCTACCACCGTTCTAGTTTAGCTCCGTACTGTTCGGAAATAGCACGGTTTCAAAAGATAAGGGATACTACATACAATAGTTCAAGCGATTACAACGTACGAAACATAAGCGATTGTAAGCAACTGAACTGTTTATATTCAGAACGTATTTAACAAAATCGCCTGGCTATATACAAATACCAGCAGCCTTTGCTTATCATCGTATATAATTAAAACCATTGTTACAATGTAATTTGTAGTACAACCGTCTTATAACCGATGCGAAGTTTTACGACCGTTACGCAGCGGTTGTAGAAGCGTGATGCGCATGCGATACAACACGGGACGATAGGTACCTACTGAGCTCACACCTGCTTTCTATATGCCAAGGGCGGGTATTCAATGACTATGAGCTGACCTTCAGCCTCTAAAGTCGCGTAATCTTACATGTATCAGTGGAGCCTCACTAGTTCAGGACCATGTACTTGTATTCCATTTAAAGAGCTGGGTAGTCCCATCACGAGCAGTCGAAGGATACAGTCAGTTCAAGTCTTCTTCTACATTTTCTCTGAATATCTATATCTCTGTTGATTTATATGCATCCCATTCCCTCATCTTCAAATATCTTATGACATAATCCGGTCCCACACGCAAACAATTGGATTTTCCTAAAGTAAGTGAGATAACTATAGGTACTTCCAGTTCATACCTGGTGCAATATCGAACTTGGTAGGTACATCGCCTTCTTGTAACGAAAGTAGGAAGAGGATAGTAGAGGTAGTTGCTCGTCTTGTGTGTTCGCGTATATGTAGGTATTCTAGAATATAGAGCTTAATAAAAAGGTAAAGATCTAGACCGTACTTATTCTTTTCAGTATACCTCCAGTACTATTTTTGTTTCCTCAAAATTTATAACGAAAATTCTATATATAATCGCTAAATTCATGTAAATGAAGAATCTAAAACAACTGAGTTCATCAAAAAGTAACTTTAAGGAATCAGGAATGATGTTTCATTACTTCTTATCATCCCAAGTCTCTTCATCTACATCACTGATTCAGTCATTTCCAAATTTTACAATGCCATATACAACAGAAATAAACCACAAGAACCAAGCCTCAACACTCCACTTAGGCCAAAATATACCCCTCTTCACATCCCAATCGTCCCCACCTATTCAAACTCATTAATACTTTCTATAATTCCCTAAACCTCCTCCCTTCCCGATTAGGAAAGATCCATTATAGAACGCCACATCAATCACATACTATAACCCTCTACTCCAAGAACTTCCCTTTCTGCTACAGTACGAACGTGATCTTGGCATAGTTCTGCCAAAGAAAAGTTATGTGAGGACCACCGTAATGTTACCAACAGATTTCTTTTTCCTTGCAAATTAATTATATAGGCGATGAGATTGCCGCGAAGAATGATTGTAATCTGAGTACTGTAGTGGAGTACATACCTTTGAAAGAGGGGGGTGGAAGTGGAAGTGGAAGCGAGGTGTACTGTACTGTACGTGCTTAAGCGAGTCAAAGGTACTAGAACCCCTTTTTGTGAGTAGCTTTAAGAGTCCGAATACCCACGCTTTTCGAAAGAGGATTTTGAGCTGGACAATTCCTTCTCGAATTTTGGGAGATAGTGCTAGTTCCCGGATGACTGGGAGGATATAAGTAGTGAGGTGAAGTGATCACTCTGTTTGTACTCGCATATGGTGCTGAAACTGACTTTCTTCAGGTTCCAATATAAGCTATAGAGTATTTGTTTTGGTGTTTGCTTTGCATAAAATCGTGGGTGGAAATTCCATCGCTTTAACTGACAGTTGATAACTATCTTTAGCCGAGTGCGGAAAAACAACAGAACAAATCTGGAGCAAAGCAAACCAGTCTATCAAAGACATTTACAACAAAATCTACTATTCCCATCTCCACAAACCCACCACACTACCCCCTCACCAACCCAACCACCGTCCCATTCCGACTACTAGTCGAGACCCTCAACTCCTCCACCCACTCCACAACCTCATCTCTACACTCCACCTCCTTCCACTCCTTCGCCATCCTCGCCAAAACATACGCAATCTCCACCTCCGCCAGGTTCTTCGCCGGACAAGTCCTCGGTCCATAGCCAAAGGGGATATAACTCCCAATTCCAGGTTTGAGATCCTCCCAACGCTCGGGTCGGAAGACTTCTGGATCGGGCTGGTAGCACTGTGCGATTCTGCCGACTACATAACTGGATGTTGTGATCTTGGTGCCTTTCTTGACGAAGATGGGGGATGTTTTGGAGGGGCCGCCTCCGGTGGGGAGGATGGTGTCGGTGTAGGTCATGAGGGTCATCATGCTTGCGACTGGATAGAGTCTAAGTGCTGGACGAAGTGTTAGTAAGAGGATATAACACTACCACATTTATGAGAAAACTCACTCTCTTTCACAACACCCTGCAAATAATCCATCCCCTTCAACCGATCAACAGTCAAAGGCTCCTCTCCCCCCGCCAACACTTCTTCTCGCAATCTCTCCCATTTCAACGGATGCCGAGCAAGCTGGAACAGCGCATTCCCAATCGAAATCGCACTCGACTCATGGCCCGCAAGAAAGACATGCATGATTTGATTCCGCAGATTCTCCCGGTTATCCGTTTGCATAGCCATCTCATGAAGCAGAACATACCTTTTCCCCGGCTCGTCATCCCCTGCCTCATCCATATCACCAACCTTGGCGTCTTGAGCAGCTAAGCGAGACCTTCGATACTCGATTGCTTTATCGACATAGCGATCCGCAAAGGCATGCGCGACTTTCACGGATTCCCGCCATTTCCTGTCTCGGTAGAGGAAAGCCAGTTTACCGAGTTGCAGCCGTCTTCCCGTCCCCTGCTGCGCATAATGGAACGCATCAAGGAATTCCTGTGATGCGGTAGGAGTCTTCTCATCTAGAATCCCCATCGATTCCCCAAACAGGAAGAGTGTCGATGTATCAATAAACTACCACATCTTGAGCAATCTCACCCAGCCAACACCACAACAAAATGAAGAGATGAGACAAACCAATTTACAAAGCAAAGGCTTCAAATCCACCGTCTCCCCACCCTTAGGCAACAAATCCAAAAACTTCACAAAGTTCCCCTCAAAAGCCTCCAAATTCGCCACATTCGCCCTCCCAAACGTCGGCCGTAACAGCGCCCTCGAGCGCTCCCAAAACACCCCATCCATCGTAAAAACGCCCTCCCCAAGAAACGGCAGCGTCGCATCCCTCCTCAGCGGCTGGACCCCAAAATCGTGAAAGTTCGTCGACAGGATCGTCTGCAAATTCCTCGGATCGACGGTACAGATTGCGGGCGCGCCTAGGAAATTCGCCGAGAAGGTATCACCGTGTTGTTGGAAACGTTGGAGCCATGTTGCTAACAGCCTGGACTCTTTTGCGGCTTGGATGTTGGCTCTGAAGAGGTCGGTGCCCAAAAAAGGGTCTTTGTGGGGGTATTTGGGCGGGGGGAGGCAGTTGTGTTGGGTTTTGAGGGATTGGCGACGTTTCCAGGTTTGGAAGGTGGTGAGGGTGTAGTATATTGCTAGAATCACCAGGATTGGAGGGCTGAATGTGTAAAGATATCCCATGTTAGCAAGAAGTGAGGAGCCTTAATTAATTGACCGAAGAGTTGGGTGAAGAAATGGACATCGTTGCGACGAGAAGGATATATATGAAGATAGTTGTCGGTTCCAACAACATCCAACATCTACAGATAGACGAAGATAGTGTTGAGATCCACAGAATACCCGTTTCATGCAGAGCAGCAGCAGAGGTGGTACGCCAGTGTAATCACCAACATTTCCCCCACCTTAGACTGGAACCTGATAAGTGTTAGAATACAATCCAGAGAGGTCCCGAGAATCAATATCACCATTCATGCGGTGGGGACTAATCAAGAGGTCGCTAGCTGTGCTCCGAACCGAATCAGCACCTTCCTATTTGAGATGAATACTTGTTATACTCGAGTCTCAAGAAGAAATATATTCCAAACCACAACCTCTCCAATTCTCCAAAACCCACCTACACTACCGAACCACATGAATAACAAATTATTTTTTCAATGTTCCAATAGTTAATCAAAAACAAAAGTTTTAGATAGACCTTCATCACATATTTCAGCCCTTAAATGAAAGAAACAAGTAATATTATTATATAATCGTCATTCATTCATTAATTCACACCAAATTCTATCAACGGATAAAACTCCCCAATCCCATCGTATCCCTCCAAAGATGTACTTTTCTCCCTTGTATCCCAAGTATGTACGAGTTCGTATGAGAGGTGCAATAGCTGTTTTTGTTACACGTGTACTTCCTCCATACACCAATAATCAACCCATGCCCAAACACCACCCCTAAAACATGAAAGAAACTCGTATCTCATTCGGAATCAACAGTATCTTGGTTCTTATAGGATTTGGTTTGAGTCATAGGACCCAGATCATCACTTCTGCGACAATTCCAAATCTTTGCATTGGAAATACCCGCCAAATGGGGTCCGAAACATCAGGGTACTACGAAATACTACGTCAATCACTCGACAGGCGCAAAAAACCTGCTAGCTTCGATAATCTGCTCATCGCCGTTGGCAAAGTCCCAGCCAACAATGACGGAAGTCTGGGAACAACAGATGATTCTTCTTGCATCGAATTGCAGCTTAAAAACTCTCGCCATGTTTGCTGGAAGATGGTGATGATGATGATGATGGGTTGGAGGGTTGGCCGGGGCTGCTTGTACAGTTGCAAGGACAGGAACCGGATTGGCATCTGGAAGAGTACCAGGAATAGAATCTGCATTCTGTGGGGCGGCTGGTGGTTGCATTGGCGCTGGGGCCGAAGCCGAAACTGGGGCGGAAGGGGGAGTTTGGGAAGCATTCGCTTCTTGTTGATTTGCGGGTTGAGAGGTGGTCGACGAAGCACCACCAAATGGTTGTTGACGGGACTGCATTGCGTGCGCGACAACTGCCGACATGGCTTGTTGGAGTGGTCCAGAAAGAGCTTGAATTGCTTCGCCCAAATGTGGATGGTTGAGCATCTGGGGATGCGCATGAAGGCCATGCCTCAAGGCGACAGGTCCCTGAGGAATTATTAAGTCAACTAAATGACGATAGAAAGTATCATCCACTTGCGCGCTGCTGTTTGGTGCAGTGGTATTTTGGGAGGCTGTGGGTGTGGTTGTATCTACAGTATCCATGGACATAGGTAACGAAGTCGGTGCTGCTTGTGTATTTGCACTCGGTGTATGGTTCATTGCTCGGGATTCTCGCGAGGCATTGTTTGCAGCTTCCTCTTGTCTCAAGGTATGCTGAGCACGCCAAACACCCTCTTTATCTCGACGCCAAATGATAATGGTTTCATCATAAGAGCCAGAAACTATACGACCAAACTTGCCACCACCACCTCCAGGAGGTAACGAAGCGCCGTAGGCCGTTATGTCTTCTGGTCTCCTTGAGCCAGCATTTCTTGGGCGACCTCTCTGTTGGTACATTTCTCTAGTGATAGCTCCAGACTCCAATGCTTTGAAAAACTGGCCATCAATATTCTTGGCAGATTGCTGGTCGTCTTCTGTGCTATAAGGCAGATCACCAAATCCTGCTTGAACTGTACGTACGAGGTGTGAGTGACCTCGAAGACTTGCGACTTCTACTCCAGACACTCTGTCAAAAACCTTGACTTCATTGTCGCTACTTCCACTAACAATTCTTCGACCGTCGTATTGAACACATGCGATGCCCTTGGTATGACCAATCAAAGTCTTGGTCAACTTTTGATCCTTCCAATTCCATACTTTGACTGTTCGGTCACCAGAAGCAGAAACAATTTCATCGCCGTGAATTTGAACAGCATTTACTGCTGCATGATGCCCTTCTAAACATCCTATCAATGTGTATGCTGGAATCAAGCCTGCTGTCGGTGAAGGGTTCAAGCCATAATTGTTCAAATATGTTGGAACAGGATCGACGGCATTAGAAGATCCAGGGAATTTGGTATCTCCTGGATGAATAGATCTTCGATTGAATATTTTGATGGTTTTGTCCTTTGAGCATGTAATTAAAACACGTTTGTCGAACTTGACGTTGAGCACTGATTCTCGATGAGCTTTTCTTAGTCGTTGTATGATCTGGCCAGTAGAAAACCGCCATAGAACCACTGTAGCATCGCTACTTCCAGATACAATCAAGTCCTCTTCAGGATCGGCATCAAATTGAAGACACAGAACAGACCCACTGTGTGCACGTAGAGGAGAACGGACGAGGCGTTGGGTATTAAGATTCCAGATACGGAGAGTTTGATCCCTACTACCACTGACTAGGTATTTACCGCAGTGTTGAATAGTATAAATGCACTCCTGGTGAGCCTCTTCCGGATATTGTGGGTGTGGTAATTGAAAGTTGACGTATTTTTCAGCCTCCCAATTTGCTTCGAGTCTCCTCCTTTGAGAGTAAAGATACTGCCAATTAAGCTTCTTTCGTTTATCTCCCCTATCCACTACAACCAAAGAAGACATATTGGACAGATTACCAGAGTAGCGAGAATAGGTTGGATCAATTGAATCCGAGCTTCGTTGAATAGATCCGGATGAAAATCTTGTTGTATTACGACTGGGAAATTCAGAAGATTTACTCGCTTGTGAGCTTGTGTAACCCTTTGGGGAGACCATTTGAATATCTGTATCTGACTTTGAGGCAGCAGGATCAGCCTGCTTAGGCTCCGAGGTTAAGACGGGACCGAATATTGATACTGGGACTGGTGCTGGCGCCGAATCTGCGTCAACCATTTCATAATCGTCGTCAGTGTGTAAAGTTGGGATGATTCTTTGCGGTGTAGCCCTTCTTTTGCTGTCATGCTCAGAATCACTCGTCGGTCGGGATCTGTCGTCGTTGGCGTTTATAGCAAGTTCAAACTTTTGCACCTCTGATCTGATCACTCGAAAGCCTTCCATCATATATAGTGCCTCCCAAAGCCTTCTGTCCAGGGCCAGGCGCATCCATTCTCGTGATGCACGAGCGGTATGTATTAAGGATATTGGATCAAGGAAACCGAGGATTTTTAAGCAAACCTCTGGAGGCAAGTACTGGAAGAAGTTGATATAGAGTCGAGGACGCAATCGATTAACTATTTCACAGAGTGCTGAGGTAGGTAGCTGGTCGATGAGGCCCATGACATATTCTGCGGAAAATCAGCATCGAAAGACCCAGCAATTCGTTCAATGAAGAGTCGACATACCAGTACGCTCTGGCACTGTCATCTTCGACAGCCAGAGAGGCGTTGGCGTGTTAGCTGTTGCGCCCATTGTTAACGGGTCTTCGCTGTAGCCTTCGTCTGGTGGCGATGGTTCGTATGCCGCCATTTTCAGAAAGGGGCGGAAATTATTCTTGAGATTCGGTTTAAGATACAGGGCTTAAATAGCTCCTTCCCCGTATTCTTTTGTGCCCTCGTGCGCGCGACTCGTGAATGTCAACAAGTCGTGGTCGTCGCCGCAGCCGTGACCGCAAGCGCAGTTTAGTAGTATATGGAGTAGTTGAATTAAGCCCACGAGGCTGACTTGTTCGGTCGGGATCACTTGGCTCACTTGGGCGACGCTCAATCGGGTTGCGGCGTGGATCAGACGGGGAGGGCAGTTCGCGGCTTGGAGTGGAGAAGGCTGGTGACTTGGAGGCCTGATTGACTCCACCGCGTTGCGTGGTTGAGGTACGAGAAGGGAGGGGACGAATTTTCGGGTGCAGCTGGAAATATGGGGTATGAGGGGCGCGCAAAGGGGGAAGGTGTAACCCTTATATTATGATGCGTTTCCGTATGCGATTTTGGAAACTGGTGATGTTCTCAGATTTTCAGGGTTGAGCCCAGAATGGTTGAATACTGGTTTGAGCTGGCATGAGCACGAGCACGAGGGCAGCATCATCAGAATCGCCTCTGCCAAGTCCTCTCAATGCACGCCTCACAACTTAGGCAGCCAGAGATCTCAGCGCATCAAAATCACGTGGCCCATAAGTTTGCAAAATCTGGGCTCCAGAAAGGCTGCCCAAATCTGGAAGTCCGATAACCACCACACCACTTCACACTACACCACTCTATGTTTCAAGTACTAATTGGTGACAAACCTAGGGATCGTCGCTATTATTATGAACGCAATTTGTTCACATCATTTCGCCATAATCAGAATTTTTCAGTTGAGATAGCGGGGTCACATTATGTCATCCATGCGCTTCGTGTACGTAGAAAACTTCAAGTAAATTGCCTTGTGAATTGTGCTTTTAATTCGCCATGATCATAACGCCTCGTAAGGTCATTGCCATGCTAAAAACCGAAAATCCCATTACACAAAACCAGGCACTCCAGGGACAAAACCGAAAACAGAAACCAGAATCTATGATGATTCCTTGATCTCGGCAATTCTGGTCTTGACTCTCTCCACCTTCTCGGCCTTGCTCAACTTGTGTCCCTTGTACTTGAGCGACTCCTTCTTGTACTCGTCCTTGGACTTCTTCTCGCCAGCATCGTCGACCTTCTTGTGTGGGTCCTCACGGATGGCCTTGTGAGCCTCCTGGTACAACTCCTCCAATCCATCAGCCTCTATCTCATCATCGATATAGCCCTGGAATTGGGACTTGTATCGCTCCTCATCGTCATCGGCCAAGGTCTCCATGTACTCGGCAACGTGTCCAGCGTAGATGTATTTTCGGAGGGTCTCGGCGTCAAGCTCCTTGGTCTCCATGTCGTAACCTGGGAAACGGTTCTCGGAGTGAGGAACGAGGATACCACCGTCAGATGCACCCTTCATGGCACCGAAAATACGGGCACCAGTGGAGGTTCGGTGAAGACCAACATCGAGGAAGGCCTTGAATGGTCGTCGGGACTCATCACCCTCGGAAGCCTCAGTAAGTACGTACTCTCCATCAGCCTCCTCAACACCAGTAAAGTCCTTGTCCATACCGAGCTTGGCGAGGACACGACGGGCGATAAGAAGACCAGTGCAGTAAGCAGCGGCCCAGTTGGTAAGACCGTGCTCAATGCCATAAGCCTTGAGTTCGTGGGAGTAGGCGGCGCAGAAGACTTTGTCACCAGTGATCTCGGAGGTTACGATTTGCATGACAATATCGCGGTTGGTGAATCGAACGACAAGACGGTATTTTGGTGCATTGTACTTGTTCTTGGCCTGGGTGATGAGACGCTTTCGTGCGTAGTAATCGGTCTTTCCGGAACGACGGCGCTTGTACTTGGTTTGGTAGCGACTGAGAAGATTTTGTTAGTTTTTTTTTATTCGATATTCAAAATTAACCATAGATTGAACTTACCTGTAGTACGCCGAGTTCTTAACCAGCTTGGTGAAAGGCTGTCATCCTCGAGTCAGCAATTGGCATTTCAGATACAAGATCCGAACATCTTGCAATAGACTTGGAGCGTTTCTGCTCATGCGAGGAAAAGGAAGCTTTCAGGTCTGCAGCTGCATCTTGGGGATGTCGTCTGCTACAAATGGAGCGGATCGTTTGGTGATGATTAACTTACCATCTTGATAGATTGGCCGCACAATTGCTGGAATGTGGTGGATTGTCGAAAAGTTTGGAGAGGGACGAATCTTCAAATTTCCAAAAATGCAAATGTGCGATAACACCATGCAGGGCACGCGATAGGGAAAATGGTGGGGGACGAGCACGTGATAAATTTCTGGTGCAGATGGATAGGCAGGGGTTCCCAGTAGACGGTAATGTAAAAGCGGCAGCACATTGACCTCAGCCCGCCTCCTACCTCGGCTCATCTTTCCATCAACAACTTCCATTGAACTTCAGCTTCCTCTGTGACCAACCCCTCCTTTGTGACCAATATTCTCATGTCGCAAGAAGATTTCCCTATTGAGTTTGTTCTAGATAGCATAGAATCAGTCATGTCAGCGAAGCAACCAAAAGTCTTGTCAGTATTGCTGCGTTCCTCTCCAAGCTGATTTGGAGATTACTAAACATCACTCTAGATTATTTGATATTGGAGGTGTTTGTGTAAGTATTTTCATTATGAAAGTCTCAGATCCAATGATTGTTGGATTGAGTATCTTTTGTCTTTCAACCTGCCTCACAATTCCATATTGTCATCCTATTTGCCAAGGGCTTCAAGGGAGCATACCTGTTGTCAACCTATGTTGATGAATAACCGAGTGTTTTCTTTGTTTGGGATTTTATTTCAGGAATATATCCTTCATGGTTACTGTTCGTTTGAGGTACCTTCTCACGAACGAGTCAGACAATACTCGCCAAATTTCCTTGCATACGGGCACTTGAAGCAGTCTGCGGTAGTCGTTCCAATCATTATGAGATTCCGAACATCCATGCATGAGTATTTGGACCTCATCTATTGAACGTCACGACTAGCTCAGTCTATTTCTCATGAAACTTCACCAAGTGGGTGTAATAAACAGAATGGCAAAACATCATGCTGGAGGATGATAATGTTTCACAACAGTGTCGAATAAATCATATAATCCAAGGGATTCCTCAACTCAAAGATGGACCATATTGTGTACTTGAGAGTTCCATTCTCTCTCATCTGACTCAAGTAACCAGGAACTCAGGGGTGGATAAATCAAAGTAGTCTTTGATCTTTTCCATGGCCACTTCGTCGAGTCCAAAATTTTGAAGGGCAAGTTCATTAGCACCAGTTGGCAAACCTCATGCCGAACCCTCAGAAAAGATGTTAATTTAACCAACTTACAACACACTGTTATGATCTATTTCCAAACACATATATCCCTCTCAATTTCTCGTTGACTATCCAAACATCATATCTCAATAGCAAATCTTCCACTAACATACCCCCCTAGGTCGTCTCCCCCTTCCAAGCAATCCTCAACTACGAAAAAGCAAACAACATCCCCCCAGGCTGGATAAACCACTCCATCTCCCGCTCCGCCCCCTCCGGATCCTTCCAACGTCTCGAACGAGGCGAGATCCTGCTAGACCACCATTTCTTCACAGGCTTCACCTCCGACCTCCACAACCCAACCCTCTGGTCCAATTTCTACACCCAAAAAGCCCTCCCAGCCAATCCCACACTCCCCAAACTCACCCCACCCCTCCCAAAAGTCGACGCCGAATTCGTCTTCTGGGAAATGATGAACATGTCCAAAACCCCCGATCCATGGATGCATCCCGCGCTCCTCAAACTAAAAGAAAGCAACCGATTCATCCTCGGCGCCTTAAGCAACACCGTCATCTTCCCACCCTCTCACCCCCTCTCCATCGTCCAAGCAGAGGGTGTACGTTCCCTCTTCGACATCTTCATCTCCTCCGCGCACGTGGGCCTTCGCAAACCCTCACCCGAGATCTACACCCTCGCTTTAGAAAAACTCAACGCTTTTGCTTTGCAGAACGCTGAGGGGAGGGGACGTGGTCTCGGCTGGGAAATGGGGGTTCGAGCGGAGGAAGTGTTGTTTTTGGATGATATTGGGGAGAACTTGAAGGCGGGGAGGAAGGCGGGGTTTCAGACGTTGAAGGTTACGCTTGGGAGGGCTTTTGAGGCTGTGGATGAGTTGGAGAGGATTACGGGGTTGCAGTTGGCGGGGAGTCATCCGAGGGTTGTGGGTGAGGTGCAGGGTGAGAAGGCGAGGTTGTAGGTTATGCTTTGAGAAGGGATGGAAGTGATGGGTAGAGCTATTTATGTTTTCTCCCCTCAAGTCCTTGGTTTTGACTCTTGAGTCTCTTTTACAAATTGGTATCACCCCACCAATACTAGAACGCAGAGAGAAATAGTGTATTGAGACAAACAACAACCCTCTTGTTTACAAGAACTATCACCATAGACTTATTCTATACTACGAATTGAATCAAATCAACACCCACTCCAAACTTTTCAACCTCACTCCTAAATCCACCAATCCATCAACCCATTAGTACATTAGTACATTAGTACATTAGTACATTACAGCAGACAATACATATATCTCTACAATAACTCAGCTCAGTTCTTCATCACTCCTAATATCAAAACTTCTATACTCACTGCATCCCCCAACCTTAACCCTATCAACTTCAACTTCATCCCTCCATTCCTTCACATACGCAACCACCACACACCCCACAATCCCACAGACACACCTATCACAGCATCACCCAGACCCCTCCATTCAAAGTACAGTACCCCAGGACTCCAAACCCCCCATACAACCCACCAAACCAACCTCTACTCCTCCCTCCTTCCTCCTTTCTCCATCCCCCCAACCCCCCTCAACGCCAAACCATCTCAAACCCCAACCAACTAACATCCAACAGCAGTCTTCCCATTCGATTCCCTCTCCCTCCTCTGAAACCATTCCATTCCATTCTATCGATTCTCTACATTCCATCCTCGCGGCATAAATTCAACAGAAACCACACAATTTCCCTCTAAATCTGTCATAAGACACGTAAACATATCCTATATCCTATATCGATAGACTAATAGTCAGCTCGGATTTAACAAGTTAATAACAAAAACGCCTTTATATATCGGGACTAATTTCTAAGGAGAGTACGAAAAACATATATAGCTAGGTGACAGGTATAGAATGTACTGTACTAGATATATCATGTAAGGTCCATATCTATCTACTATATCTACATAGGGGATTTACTTAGATGTAATTTGTAAATAAATATTGAGTATAAGTGGAATTCTAGAGGCTAATCGATAGAATAGAATAGTTCTATTATAAAGATACTTTAGAAGGATTCTATTCTATTAAAGTAAAAAGAATAGAAGAATTCAATGGAATAGTTCTATATGCCGAACATTGCAACCTAATCCGTACCTTTCAAGTTGCCCCAAAAGGAGACTTTAGCATAGCTGTATCCCGAATTTCCACGTCCTTCTCAAAGGGCAAGTAGACAGGTAAAGAAAAAAGAAGAGGGATGTTTCCTTTCGAGCATCTATATTTACATAGCGTGCTATATTTACACAAGTATGGCGTGGATATTTCAGGAGACGGTACAGTAATAGATAGATAGATAGATAAATAATCAGGGGTAACCTTGGACGCAACGCGTATGAAGGAAAAGAGAGTAAATATTAAGAAGGCAAAGGTTATCCAAACAATCCGGAAAGCAAAAAAAATAATCACGAGTAGGAAAATGGTAACTCAAATGCAAAAGGGAGTCATGCTTTAATATCATCAACGTCATCAAGTGTGTAATTTTATGTGTGGAAAAAAAAACAAGGCCCCATCGTGAAGAAAGGACTTATCTAGGCCCCAATTTCTCCAACACCCTCGTACCTTGTTCCTCCCACTCGGCTTTCGTAATCCACATGTTCTCCTTGTCTGCCATGATGTTCGCCAGGACTGCACCACCCAAGAAAACCATATGTCTTCTCCTAGGTGGATCCTCGATTCGGACTTTGAATTTGCCCAGCCGCTCCGGGTTTCCACCCAACACCTTTGTCAGCCATAGTTGCTTGAGCTCTTTTTCTAGTCGCGATGGAAGACCTGGATACATGCTACTTCCGCCAGAAAGAACAATTGCCTTGAAAAGTGATGATCGGACATCCACATCTGCGGCTTGGATAGTGTTGAAGAGGAATTCCGCGATACCCGGTTGTTCAACGTCCACTAGATGAGGTTGGAACAGACATTCTGGGGCCTCGAAACGTTCACTTCCTACGCGAATCACTCGGCCGTCTGGGAGAGTGTAGCTTTCTACCAGAACCGTCGTGTCCTCACTCAGCTTCTGATCCAGTTCCAAATCGTAGGAAACATAGCAAAGCTTCTCTTTGATCTGTCGCACCGTCTCGAAATCTGCTGTTCGGTTAAGGGCATATCCGCGACGAAGCAGGAGTGCAATTAGATTGCGCGTGACGTCTCGACCAGCAACATCCAGTCGTCTTGTAAGGTGGTTGAGAACGACTGATTCATAGACAGGAACGATATGGGTGACTCCATCACCAGAATCTACCACCACTCCAGAACTAAGACCTATAACTGTGTTAACACAGCCCCATAGTATTCCACGCCTCCAAGCTTACCTTGGGCGTATAAAGCCAGCACGGCCTGGATTGCTACGTAAACGCCTCCAAACTGATACCTCTCAAACATGACCTCGCACATCTGCTCCCGATTCCTCAAGGGATTCATAGGCGGTTCTGTAAGTAGGATCTTACGACCTGTAGGATCAACCTTCATCTTTTCGTAGAAAGTGTAATCCCAGAGATGCTGCATATCATCCCACTTCTTCACGATGCCGTTTTCCATAGGGTACGAGACTTGCAGCATTGTCCGGGCAGCGGCTGCCTCATCTCCACACATGATATCTTTGATAACGAGGCCATCGTTGCCCTTCTCTTCAGATCGCAGGATGGGTCGGCCGACAATCGAGGGATACTGGAATTCAGGGAAGTTCTACCAGAGGAGACGTACTCAGTATGGAGCTGCTTGATGACGGGTGAGGTGAGGGAGGGACGCGCATACCTGGGCGGCGTAGCCAACTTTGAGGAAACCAGTTCCTCCATCAAGAACTGGGGACGGTGTTAGCCAGCGTGGTATAGGTGAGGAGGAGGAGCAGGAGCAGGAGCAGGAGGAGGAGTAGGAGCAACGGTGAAGCTAGGAGAGAGATAGTTTTACCTATTGGAGGTTCCGCCATGGTTGTAAGTGACCTGGAGGAGTTGTGTATGTTGCTTTGAGGAGGTGTACAAGAAGAGGTCGGTCGGGTACTCAGTAGAGCTGTGAGCTGCACAGGTGCTGTAATGTGGGGGTGAGCCTTCTCAAGGTTGCAGACACTCGCTTGCCTGCCTGCCCGTCAAGTCCCCTTCCCAGCCAGTCTCGCTGGGCCTGTCCGCCACATAGCACCAGACCACCAGACAGCAACCCCTCGCCTAGGGGAGCTTGCAAGGAAGGGATGCCAAGCCAATGGCCGTCAATGCAAACCCAATCACGTGCTAAATCGGAAGCGCTTGCCATCTTTCTTAGTCGCTGGCTGGCACGGCTGGACACTGGACAGTCCACCAGTCAATAGCTCGCATCACTCTGAGACACTAAGACTCCGACTCCCTCGAGACTCCCGCTCCGCTGCCCTCGTCGAGAATCAAAGGAAATACGACAACACCACCGACTCTACCCCCCCTACACCCCACCTTCTTACCTCCTCAACCGACTGACAACTACTTCCCACGCCAAATCGGACCTTCTCGTGCACAAAGAAGAGCGGGTGGTCGCATTCACGACACAACAACCGGCGTGGCTGCGACCGACCGACGTCGAATCTGTACGCCGGGTGTCGTTGAAAGTTCATGTCCTCCTCCAACGGTGGTGTCGCCATTGGTATGGCTCAGGCTCATGGCCCTCTGTCAAGGACCAATACTGCACCAGTATTCACAGCAAGAGCGAACGGCGCACCAGCCATAAATCAAACAATGAGTGGTTCCAGTCGATCTTCTCAAATGTCGGCTCCTTCAGCTACATTTACCTCGTCCTCCTCAACCACGTCCCTAGCATCGTCGCAATCCAGCTCATCCACCATTATGCCCCCTACCTCGGGTGGCCCTGTTCAAGCGACCAACAACATCATCAACCAGAAAGCCGACGCGTCGAGATCTCTGTACCAGATATGTGTGAGTCTACGTAGTCGGTTGACCCAGGTCCCTGGTTTCGATGCACATATAAAAGATTTATTAGAGGAAGATCCAGGGGAGGATATGGATCCAGTTTCGTCGCTATGGAGGTGTTTACGAAGAGGAACCCCGCTCCTAACAATCTACAATTCTCTCCGACCACCCATTCCACTGCACCTGGCTGAGGAGAGTATGCCTGTGGCCAGTCGACCAAAGAACGTACCCAAGAAGGCAGCATTTAAGTTTGTGGAGGCTTGTTTGAAAGGAGAACTGCTTTCGGATTCTGGAGAGTGCTTTGCCTTGACCGATTTATTTGGCGACGATACGACTGGATTTGTTAAGGTCAGTAAAGTTCATGCAAATTTTCTTTATTCTTCAAGATATTCACTACGTTATACCCCTCACCTATCTATGGATAATCTGTCAACTTGTTCATTTCCTTTCCCCCTGTCGGATATTATCACTATCAGGGATAATACTCTAATTCACTCGGTGTATTGCTTGTCGCCCTTACTTATCTCGCTTGCTTACCTCCCTTGCTTCACCACCTCACCACCTATGCATTTCACTACTATACTTATTTTTTATGGGCTATCTCCCTCACGCATTGTTACGAAAGCTAAAATATACTTCCAAACAGGTTACTCAAGTCATCAACAAAGTGCTTGATAAAGCCGAAGAACAAGGATTTCTTGAAGTAGCGAGAATGGATGTACCGCCAACTCCAACTGCAACACCTGGTGGCCAGAAGAGTTACCGTGATCATGTCGTAGGAGAGCTGGTTGATACAGAACGAAAATACGTACAGGATTTGGAAAATCTCCACGAGTTGAAGAAAAAGATTGAGCAGAAAGGGGTTATTACTGGTGATGTGGTTCACGACATATTTCTCAACATCAACGCAATATTGGACTTCCAAAGACGATTCCTCATCAAAATTGAAACCACCAACTCCCAGCCAGACAGTCAACAGAAATGGGGCCTCCCTTTCACCAATTATGAAGAATCCTTCAACATATACAAACCATTCATTGCCAACCAACGTAAAGCTGCAGATATAGCAAAGAAGGAGTTTGAAAAGATAAAATTAGCCGATCACCCGGTCGTCGTCGACTTCAACACTTTAGATGGATTCCTCCTGAAACCAATGCAACGTTTGGTCAAGTACCCCATGCTGCTCAAGGTTTGTATCCCCCTTTACACTTGTAAAGAAAATTGCTCACCAGGTTAGGATCTCCGTGACAAGACCAACGCCAGCGAAGAGACGAAAGCAGACTTGACTTCTGGCATCGAAGCATCAAACAGAGTCCTCAAAGAAGCCAATGACGCCGTTGATCAAGAACTACTACGTGAAGCTAGAGAGGATATGGAGTCTCGCGTAGAAGACTGGAAAAATCACCAAATCGACCAGTTTGGCGATCTTCTCCTCCACGGTCACTTTCCGGTTGTCAATGGCAAAAGCGATGGGCAAAAAGAAGTACGACCCCGCAAAAATTCCAAAAAATTCCAATTCTTCAGCATGGACTCCAAGCGCAAGGCGCCGGAGACTAGGATGCGCCGATCTGAGTCGTCCACCGCTAGTGGGTGGGAAATGATATCTATTCCAGATGAAGTCGATGACCAGCGTTTAGACTCTCCCTCTGAAGTTGAAGGGCGCTCCTTGAACCAATTTTTCTCAGATAAGATCTTTCATGAGTTTCTGGGTCGTGATAGAGGATCTGGGGAGCCCGCTCTTGCAAAAAGTTATGCTGACAGTATGGGCATCATCGCCCCTTTCTATGAACAGTACACGATTTACCTCTTCGAACGAATCCTCCTATGTTGCAAGGAAGTCAACCCGAACAAGTCAAAGGATAAGTATATGGGTGGAACTCAAAAGGACAAAAAAGATAAGTCAAAAGGAAAGGAACCTAACAAGAATCCAAAGCTTCAACTCAAAGGACGAATCTTCATGACCAACGTTACAGACGTTCTCTACACTGCCAAACCAAGTACCTGTACCAAATTCTTCTTTGAGAACCTCCTGCTAACCTCTTGTCAGGCTCTTACACGGTTCAGATCTTCTGGAAAGGTGACCCAGGAGTCGAAAATTTCATGATTCGCTTCTCAAACGAAGACTCCATGAGAAAATGGCATGCAGGCGTTGACGCACAAAGAAAAGTACATGCCCAGAGCTCACAGAATATGAGCCCCGATGCAGGTCCAGCTGATTTTGCATGGATGCGAGACCAAACAGCATCTATGCCAAATCCATATGCGCAACAGGAAGAAGAGGACGAAGAAGACGAGTATCACGTCCAGACACCACTCTACCCAGGACAGATGAATCAAATGTTGCCGCGAAACCCATCAAGCTCAAGTTTGCGAGCAAGATCTGCCACTAACGATAGTACCCAATCGCTTGCCGGCATTGCCCGCGCGCCTCCGCCAAGATTCCCCATCGGCATCCAGAACCCTCCACTGAGTGTACAGACACAAGCAATGCCTTCACCAAATCAAAGGTCTGGCGACTCATACTTCTCACCTGTCGCTGAATCTCCTGCGATTTCGGTTCGATCCAGCAACAGCTCCGCGATGTACCCGTTCCCTCGACAAGGCATTCCGCAAGGTTGGGAAGACAACAATCGATATACCGCACCCGCCGTGGCAAGAGCGCCGTCGAGGGGTAGCCAGACACCAATGGACGCAGGTGCTTATCAAATGAACGGCCGCACTCCACAAAGACCATCTCTTCCTGCGATGGCTTCGCAATCGTCTCAAGGAAGCGTATCAGCCCAACGCAGTCGATCCTACTCCACACCTGACATCAACAACCAAATTGGAGTTCGGCGCCTACCCAACGGAACCCTCAGCAGCAGCAACGGCCAAGTCCCTGCAGTTCCAGGCATACCACCACACTTACACCCAGGCTACGACAACGGTATCCCAAGATCCCAGAACAATTCGCCAAACGGCCTACCAATGAGATCAAGCACACAATCACCTGGTGTTCAACGAGAACGTCTGGGAACCCCAACACAATACCAAGCTCCGCAATATGCCAGAGCCAACCATCAACAAGTCGCCGAAAGCAGAACCATGTCACCACCTCTACAGATGCCTGGTGAGGATGGAACCCTCCCAACTCAGCTTAAGGTGAAGGTGAACTGCGATGGAAATTACGTTACTCTTGTGGTAGCTTTCAACATCACATACCAATCTCTTATCGACCGAATCGACGCCAAGGTCGGACGGTTTTCGAACAATGCCATCGCCAGAGGCACCATGAGACTACGATATCGAGACGAGGACGGCGACTTTGTGACCATCGAATCAGATGAGGACATCCAAATTGCGTTTCAAGAATGGCGAGAGGCCCAGAAGGCACAATATCATGCTGGTCAACTTGGAGAGATTGAATTGTTTTGTCTTAGTGTTGATTAGACGAGGTCCCTTTTTTTGTTTTTTTCTTTTGAAGAGTTGCGAGATACAAGCTGCTTTGATTCATCGAGGCAGGAAAGATTTATGTGTGGTCCGTCAAGTTTTTAATCGGTTTCAACCACGGCTGGAGTTTATGATTGCAACGTTGAGATGAATTTGGGACGGCAGGACAATGTTTTCATGAGTGGTTTTCTTTTTTTCGCTGATTCTTCACAATGGTGTTTTCGGCGTCATCTGCATAGCCTTTTCTGCAGGTACCAAAGGGCGCCAGCGACACGGTGCTTTTTTTTCATTCGGGATGGGTGGCGTACCTGAAGCCTGTTTTTTTCTGAGCAGTGAAGAAGATATGTTTTGCTGCCGAGTCAATTTGGGGAGGGTCAAATTAGCGTATACACAACGTAGCATTGAGAAAGTTGAATTGAAAAGATACAATATAAAGTTCCAATGGTGCTGTGAAATTGATGTTCGTTGGTATTGATGGACATCTTGTCGCATGAACTTATTGCACTCTGTACACCACACCACATATATGAATCAATCCTCTAGGGAGACTGATGAAATCACCTTTTATTGTATTGACTGCGTGGAATTTAATAGCTTATTGTTCTTGATTTGATCATGTCGCGTAGGATACTCGAGATAGTTGTTCCAGAATCTGCGGCACGATGATTGCTTAGGATGTAGACGGAGGGAGTCATGACTAGGCATCTATCTTACTTGGGCACTAAATACTGCATTTTAATATCCTAGATCGATCGAGTCGCCCTGTGAATTTCAGAGACTCTGAGAGAACCGTGAGTGCTTTGGTTGTTGGTTGGACTGGGTGGGGATATTGAAGGGTTTGCCTTGTTTGGTATTCTTGGTGCGGGTTTTAGTATTCGTGCCATTTAGATTGTTGGGTGGGCAATTAGATGGGAAATAAGGTTGTTTAGTTGAATCTCTTGGTGATCTGGGTGATTAGGGTGTATGCTTAGAGCCTTGCCGTCTGGTTCTTGAGTCCAGTGGGTAAGTAGGCGTATTGTACTACCTTGTTATATGCATTGGTGTCATTCTCAGTGGCGACCACTTCCTCGGGGGCGGGATGATAGTCCAGCGGGTAAGTACGCATATTGTACTACCTTGTTATATGTATAGGAGTCCTCGTCAGCGGCAACCACTTCGTCAGAGGCGGGATAATAGAGAATGGGGAGAAGGTTGTTGGGTACCAAATGTTGCCTTTGTTTCTACGGCCTTCTTTTCTATCGAATTTTCTTGCTAGGACTATGGAAGGCTAGGGTGCCAGATGAGTAGCATTCAGATGACTAGAGAACTAACTACTGTGCACAGAAGCCTGGCTTATATAGCCTTAGCATATGCCCTCCTGTGTTGTATTGCACGCTCCTGTTCCATTCCACGCATACAGGTCCTATCCAGTGGAAACCATTAGTCATATTAACTGACAACATATTTCTTCCAAGGAGGATTTGCGATCGTGTAAGTTGAGAATGATGTATCAACCTCTTCCTGGAACCTTCCAATCCTATCTCACAAGAAGAATTTACACAGAGTCGAGGTGGGTGTATCGTAAATTTCATATCGTACAAAAAAGACTGCCCACATAACGCCCCAATATATGCCCTCGCCAGTAAGCCATCCTTTTTCTTCTAAAATGCACAATAAACCTTCGTACAAGCCTCCAGCCATCGTATCTGGCTCACTTCCTCTTCCTTGGACCGGAAATTTTGGGGTACATGCGCGATAGATGGTGATTGATCGTGTTCTTCTTTTGGATTTTGGGTCTCTGAGTTTGAGGATTGGGGTTAGTGTTTGGTCTGAATGTGGTGGGGGTTTGGAGGGGCTTACAGGCGTGTCCATACAGGTCCGTAATTGTGTTTCTAGAGCTGCGCAGCCTGCTACGTTGTATCCGGATGATGCCCAACATGCTGGTCCTCTGGTCAGTTGGGGCAGGAAATGGGGCGGGTGGTTGTACTTAGGACGGTGCTCATTATCGCTAGGCATGGATTTGCTTCCGCTTGGTTTGGACGACGGACTCGGAGTTTGGGGAGAGGAGGCAGGCGCATGGGCGTTAGCGCGGAGCTTCCTTTGGGTGGCATTTTGGATTTTCGGTGGGATGTTGAGCTGAATACTCGTAGGTATGTGGTGATCAACGGAGGCGAGGTGTATACCCACTAAGGTTTTGCCTGTAGATGCGATTTGCCTGGTGTTGAAGCTCTAGTAACGGGAGGCTTGAAATTGTGGCGTCAGTCTAACCTAATACGGCCTAGAGGTAGTGGGTCAGTCGTTGACAGGCCAGGAAATAAAAGTAAATACTGGACAGTGCCCAGCCAACCGACCAAGCCTTCTTGCACAATTGAACCTCAACATCCAGGTTCCCCTTCCGTTACCTCCACCAAACGCGTGTACCAATACCACTTTTGATAATTCAGGTTCATGTCCATATTTCAGAATTCCCCCTGACAGCAGAACTACTTATCACTAAGAAGTTTTCATTATTACAAAACTTTCTCGCGAGTATTGTTGTTGTCGCAAGCAAGCAATGGAGGGTGTGGAGGATATTTTGTCAGCGCAGGTTTTGAGCGCGACTGCGACTTTGTAATTTTCCCCAACTCCCTCCGATTCCCCCCTCATATATTTACTCACTTACTGACCCTGTGTTAGACAAGTTTACAAGGATTCTCTCGCGCCACCACCATCAACCAAGAGGGCTTGGGAACGCGCTCCGCGATCTGCCTCTGCCCCGCGTCTCCAAGGTCAGAAGATATGGAAAAGACCTGGCCTACGGTCGCACGATAATAAAGAGAACGATGAGACCGCCATTCAAGCAGAGTTAGAGAAGAGGGGAACAGGTTCGAGGAAGAAGAGGCGCATCCAAGGCGGGAAGGAAAACATCAGTGAGGCGAAATGGTCCAACAAATCCACACAGAGCAGTGATCTCGAGAATTCCAATGGCACGAAAGAACCAGCCCGGCTTTCGATGGCTTTCAATGAACCGGAACGTGGTCTAATGGTGCCGCGAAAGCGCACGAATGCGAACCATTTGGTCACGCCGAGAAAGGCCATGAAAAAGCGATCTAGTCACGTATCGAATGCAATTGTACAGAGCCCGACCAAGGTATTGCGTCAGTCTCCAGAGAAGCCTGTACGAAGCAGAGCATCAATGCGTCGTAGCCTTCGCAGACTCACCGTTACACCTGAAGATGTCGATGATCAGGCAGCAGCTACCTTTACCTTTGAAAGTCCCAGTGACGCGACCCGAGATTTAGTGAAATCAGCAAAATCTCCCAAATTTCTGCAAGAATCTATCACTACACCTTCGAAATGCAAGCCACAAGGCGTGTCCATGGAGGGACAAGTACTGGTCTCTACTACGACTTCCGATGTGGAAATGGAACAGGAGACCGAACTTGAAATTAGCGAGGAGGAGCAGATTGCCGAACAACTCTATGCTACTTCACCTATGAAGCGCTCTGCATCAATCCTAGAGGGAATTTCCATGTCTACTGATAACCAATCTCCACCTGCGGTACTTGAAGACCATGTTCACGTGCCCATTGGCAATAGCGATGAGCCAATCACACCTCTGGCAAAAACATCGGGAACACCAACAGCCAAGCGAAACCGCGAGAGATCTGCTACTCGCCGGAGCACCAGGTCAACCCGTTCAAGTTTATTTACCATCAACCAAGACACCTTGCTCATCGAACAACTCCCTGAAGCTACTGCAGAGGCACCATTGGCAGCCACCCCCGAGAATAGAATCAAAGTCAGTGTTAGAGAAGTTATGCCAACACCGCAACCAAACCTCACTACCAATCCAACTCAAACACTCTTTACTACAAATGAGGAATCAGCCGATATCATTCTAGCAAACGATTCTCCTTCTATTTTCACATCTACTAGCGAAGTTCCTTCTTTGGACGATCAAGAGATGATATGGAGTGGAGTTCCCGATGTTGAGTCCGAAGCTTGTGAAGAAGATGAGATTACCGAAGCCAATGATGACGGCGATTCTCATCTTGAAGAACTCGAGGCCTTTGAAGCTACTATGGTCTTTAATAGGGAAGGCAGTGAGGAGTCTAGTAATTTCGAAGACTATGAATCCGAACTAGAACAGTCTATTTCCAGCTCAATCTGTGACGAAGATTCAATGCAAGATCTCCGCGATTCAATTGAGCCAGAAGATGCGGTTCACACTCCTACAAAGAGTGCCAACTCGCCTAGTAGTGATCCAGGTGACACAGCTGTCGAGTCTTTGGAGTTCTTGGAACCAATCCCAGTCCCCTTCGATGGGTCTTCAAGCAACGCAGGTGACGACGAGAATTTCGATACAACCATGGAAGATGTCCCTGACGATTTGAATGCTCCTTTGGAGGATGGCAACGCCCAGGAGCAGCGAGTAACGAATTACGATCATGATGATACAACTGTGCTACTGGACTTTCTCAGCCGGCATGCCAACAAGACTGCAAAGGCTGAGGTGCTTGTTCCTGAAAGAAAACGATCGCTTCCACACTCACCACTTAAGTTGCCTATGAGCGAACTCGAGGAACCCACTGGACTATCCCTCGAGATCGAAGCAAATGATGAGTTTGATGTCAGTGTCGCCCCCGAGAAGCCTAGCAAACGAAAGAGGCGTACTTCACGATCTCAAAATGACGAGGATCTCACTGAACCACAAAATTCAATCAGACGAAGTGGTAGAACTAGACTTCCTGTGAAAAGCTCTCAGCCAGCTCCTAGTTCCATACCATTTCGCAGACTGGGTTCAGACAACACAGTTACACTTCAACAGAATAAAGAAAAGGAACTCGCTGCTATCACAAGGTTCAACACTCGTAAGAATAAAGGAAATGCTCTTTATCCGCTAGACGTTCTTGCTACACAGACCGAGAAGGGAGATATTCCATCCCGTCATCGGGCGTTGAAAGAGTTGTTTGATGAGAAAGTTCAGAAACAGCTGAAGGGAAAGAAAGCGAAAAGCGTGGTCTGGGCTGAGCAATTGACTCATTACTCGACCGAGAAGAAGATCGAGGATGAGAAGGAGGCAGATAAGGAGAAAGGGAAGACAAAGGAGAAACCAATCATCAAGAAGAAAGTCGAGATTTCCAAAGAAGCCGTATTAAAGGAGAGAGAACAGGCGGTCTCCGCTGTGGAGGAGAAGGCACCTGTCGTCGAGGGAGCGAGGCCTGAGGAAAAGAAGCTCGAGGAGAAGAAGAAGAGCTCGATTCCGAGAGTCAGTATGCGGAGTAAGATGGCACTCGGCATGGCGGTCAATGGAACACCAGCCCCGAAAAGGAGAATGAAGCGGGCTTGAGTGGTGAGATGATGATGAATACATGGATTTGTCTACTGAGTTTTTGTCTATAGCTAGCTTCCTTTGCTGTTGGGTTTCTTGCATTTGGCTTTGCCTTGCTCTTGTTTATTGCAGAGCGAGCATGGCGAAGAGGTGTTTTTGGGGTTTGGGCATTGTGCTTTGGGTGGGCTGGTTTTTTTCTCTTTCTTGCTGAGCATTTACGGGGTGGAGCTTTTGTTTTACTTGTACTGTACCTTTGTCTTTAGAAGGCCTCGTTGATATCCTGAATACTGAATTTGCAGACGTAATTATTATGAGATTTTCTTTTTTTTTTTAAGATTTTTTTCTTAGGTGGTATAGCGTAATGTAGTGAGTTTGGGGTTGCTTGTGTTTATATTGTTGTTTTGGTGAACGGTGATGTTTGGATTGAATGTTTATATAGTACGGTATAGTGTGGTGCTTTTGATGTTGAGAAGTGTTGGTTGCTTACTTTACTTGTTACTTGTACTATTCATTAAATTGGGATTCGGGAGGTGGGAAGGGAGGAATTATCTTTCGCCTTTCGTCTTTTGTCTTTGAAGATACAATGGTTTGAGGCTTGTGTGCGTTGTTTTTAGGTGTTTATTGAGTTGAGTGGTGATTTGATTGTGATATGCGAATTTGTGATGAGAGGAATGATGATGTGATGTGATGTGATGTGATGTAGGTTGATTCTTGGAGTTATATTTCCTTGTCCTTTCTTTTTCGTTTTCTTTTATTCTTTTGGGGGAAGGGAGGGGAGGGGAGTTAATAAATGGCAGGATTTATAGTGAATAAGGATGAAGGCTAACGCTACTCGCATGGTGGGATATATATCCCACCCTACTACTATATACCTTCAACACTAGCACTATAATATCCAGCATATCTTCAGCTACACTTTTGTGAGACAGTGAGCTCTTTTGTCCTGCCTACATTCCCCTTGCTGGAACTCGCCTTGCGATTTGGGAGGGTTTTTGGACCTAGCTATCGCCCTGCTCTATACTTTGTGTTTCACCAGATAGAGCCTTCTAATTGGTCTATAATGCGGTCGAAGTCCGACCACTTGGCTCGTATTCTTTTTACTCTAGAGTAGAGCGTTTTATTTGAAGCTCTTTTGTCCTATCCACATTTCCCTCGCTGGAAGGCTCGTCTTACTATTTAGGAGGGTTTTTACACCTAGTTATTACTCTACTCTATACTTTGTGTTTCACCAGATAGAGATTTCGAATTGGTCTATAATGCGGTCGAAGTCCGAGTACTTGGAATTAGTTAGTCAAACTGCCCGCAAGGCCGAGGGTGCGTATACTTCGCTTTCCACTTATATATGTGGGCGAGTTATAAGCACTTGAAGCTAGCCAGGAATACAAGAGAAAACCAACAATGAGCCTCATTTGATTAATGTGATGTGTACTAACTGACGATTGAACATAAACCGGACTCTATTAACGTTCGTTGTACAGAACTATAGTCCGTCGATTAGTCTTTGGAATTCCACTTATAGTGAATATTAACTTAGATTTCAGTGAAGGCCGTATTCAAGTACCTTCGTAGAGTAGATAGGGGAACCCTATTCATGAGCAGTATATTATTAGCGTTCCTAGGGAACTTCTCCCTACTCCCTATATAAAGACGCTGGTAATAATTAAACTGCCGGATCTGGGACAGACTTTCCGAGTCATGTAACGTTGCAAATGGAAAGTGTATATGTTCCATAGAATAGAGTGATTTGGCAACCGATTTTTAATGTTAGTAGCAAAGTTTTTTAGCGTACAAGTAATAAGGTTCATGATTTTCCGAGAGGTTCGGCAGGCCGGTCTTAGTAAAGAATTGTTATCGAATAAGAGTATACAGGGACAGTCTCTATTATAAATACAAGTACGAGGAGTCTATCTAGAACACGAACGCTTGCCTTGCTTGCACCAGGCTCAATTGAGGACTAAAAAGTGGGATAACTAATGAAATAACTTTTGTTAGTACTAACAAAAGTTAGGGTCTTATTTGAGTTTCGGTACTTGTAGTGGCGACACTTTAGGTGAGTTTTCAATAACTTTTTAGGACGAACCTACCTACACTTATAAACGCCACTAAAAGGTAGTTGCCAAACCATCCTGATATATACCTCTGGAATAGAGTACCTCCCGATGAGGGCCCGGGAATCGAATAGAATCTCCGTTGCCGGACGTTGAACTTTATAAATTAGGTTGTGATATATAATGTGATTATGTGGCTATATCACTAGTCTAGTGAGTTTTATAGTTTAAGAGGATAGTTACGCGAGCTGTGATTTTTAAAGGGGATCTGGTAGGTACTAATAGAGTTCTTGTGAACTAATGCTTCTCGATGATAGTATATACCTTGACTTCTAATGAAAATTTTAAACTAGATTAAGTTCTGCTTTACGGCAGCGGGTAAATCGACGCCCGGGCGTCTGGTAAATCGACGCCCCCCCCCCTCGCCTAATGGATGGTCCGAGCTTTAGGTGCATAGACCAGGAACACCGAAACCACTACTACTACCACTCCCGCGCCCGTATCTAGCTAGAATCGTATATAAAACACACATAGATCGAGCATTAATACACTAAGCATTCAGGCTATATTCCAGTGTTCTCGCGATGCTATTAAGATATCTATAGCTAGCAGGGTGTGGGCGATAAGCTGGACGAGTGCGCCCGTGGATTTTGGTGGGGTTCGGGTGCTGGGGCCTCAAGTGCAGGTGGTGGCCTCCTACCCACGTGACCCACCCGCTCCTACCCCGACGGGACCACCCCGGCCCGCACATCACGGGGTCGGGGGCTCGCACTTGTAACGCCCCTGCGGACGGAGTTTCTGTGAGACTTGATTACTAACCTAAAAACGTACTTACTAACGTGATTGTTTTTTTTTAAAAAAAAAACTCCTTTAATAGTAATAAACAAACTTATAAATAGACAATAGGGGGTTACCGTGCTTTTGAATGCGTAGTGTTGAGAGAAAAGTAGAGTGGTTGCGGATGACGCACCTAAAGCTCGGACCATCAATTAGGCGAGGGGGGGGGGCGTCGATTTACCAGACGCCTGGGCGTCGATTTACCCGCTCCCCTGCTTTACCGAGTTAAGAGAGGAAGAGTGCCCGTTTACCGGAATGTTATATTGGTTAGATAAATAGAGCTATTAGTATAACACCTGTTTGTCAAATTGTCTATATACTATATACATGCGCTCTATCTATCCGCCTTTTTAGTATTACCTGAAGGATTCTCAGGTAAGTTTGATATTACTATATTAGGACATAAAGCTCTGTTGGTTTCTAGTAACTAGGATGAAATTTAACGGGTTTCTTAAATACGGTTTTATCATCGCGGTTTTTGTATCTCAGTTTTCACAGATTTGTCTTTCGGACTTCGGATGTACTTTGAAGTTGCGGTAACCTTCCGGTTCTATTGAAACTAACGACGCCGGTACTTGTCCTTAAGAAGAATGGGTGGATGTGGTAGGGGGGCTTTAAACTCTCCCTAGCGTACGCTCCGAGCCACTCAGAGTGCCTGTTGATATAAATTATTAATCGGTTTAAGAGTACCCCAGTACCTAAATTTAACATAGACCTAGATCACCACCAACATTGATAAGCAGAGACTCAGTCGACGTAGTCTATGAGTGGCTCGGAGCGTACGCTAGGGAGAGTTCAAAGCCCCCCTACCACATCCACCCATTCTCCTAGAGGACGATTTACCACGGTATATGTTTATGGTTTACACACCTGTTGAATAGAATATACTTCGAGATAGCTGCGGTCTCATAACCTAGAACAGGAGCTCCGAGTAATGGTGAGTTTCTTTTAGTTAATTATAGAAAAAAAGATAGTTATATTATAATATTTGTTCACGAGCAATATACCTATCAAGTAGACTCTTCTTAGTTCTAAGTAAGGTTTGATAGCCCGGAAAATGATAGCGCAGCAATAGCAACAGCTTCTATTGGTTAATTATAGAAGGAAAAAGTGATAGTACTATTGCGAAATATTTATATATTCAAGCAAGTGATGATCCAGGCGATGTATACCTATATCTGGAGTCTACATAACGGGCAGATATTATAAATATTAGAATTTGTTTCAAACGTCTTGTTATTATTACACTTCCTTGCCTCAAAGCGCCTTCGGGTCCCGGATATGCCCTAGTATTATCCTAACCATTATTAACAGGTAGCAAGACCGACAAGCCATACCTTTGCATAGTAGTACACATGCCAACCCCCCGAAAACATTACAACATTCTTGTTTCCATACATGAAAAGCTATAGCAGGATCTCTCAAGAAAGTTCTCTAGGCCAGTAAATAGTGCGGGGTGGGGCCCTGAAACCACGATATAAATTACGCGTCTCCGCCCACATATTTCATCACTTTCGCCATGAGCCATTTCCTAGGCAAATCCGACAGAAATAGCGGAGCAACACAGCACTTACTGGGAAATTCCTCGAAATATCCAAGTTCACCCGCAGATCTTCGACTGCTACATAGCCCAGCCCCGATATTTACCTCGAATTCGAGTACGTGAACGCGACTTGCGACGGGATGCCCATTTTCGCCCTCTCCTCTTCACCATCCGGGTTTGAGCCCCAGGGATTGAAATAGCATTTCACGTCGATCTTCGGTACTGTAGCAACGAACCCATTCTTTGGGGTCCCACTGCTCTGGAACGAGGGTGTAGGTCTGTCTGTCGTTTGTGCGGGCTTGAGAGCTTCACGCGCTCGGTTCTTGAGAGGGGAGGGTTTGAGGCAAGATTTCCATGTCAGGAAGCGAATTCCCATACTGGAGGGGAAGCTCGGGCTTCGACTGCAAGACATCGGATGATGGAGCAAGACATCGGATGATGGAACACCAAAAAATACTTCGTAGTTCGTTTTCCCAATCTGATTTTCTAGAGTGACGACAAGAGTTTTTAACTCGTACCCCCCCAGAGAGAATCGGAGGATACTCTTAGAAGTATACTGAGATTGGCGTTTCCCCATGACTTAGCCTAGAATGCTTGACGACAACAACGAGTTAGCCATGAAACATGGAGAAAGAAGACTGAGATGCTTGCTGGACAGAGAATACAAGATAGCGTTTTGGCTACTAAACCCATATTGAAGCCTAGCTCGCAATCGACCAAAAAATGACACCATGAACCGTAAAAGCAGGCTAGACCAGAACGCCAATATTAGTAACCACCCAAGGATCTCAACTCATACATGGGAGTGAATAGTCAGAATGTATCACATACTTTTGGATTGTGGATAGATTACTTACTTCGTACTATACTTATTAATATCCAGGACGAAGTTACTACCGGTAGATACCCTACTTACTAAGTCCTGCATTTACTGCTGGCGCCAAGAGAGTCATTAAAGTAAGGAGTGATCGCCTGTCGGCCATTAAAAAGTCGCACGAATAACAATCGAGGAAGACTGCTACAAAAGCATATTTAAACTACGAACGAACCGAACCGAACCAGGGATCTGTCCGTGGTCGGTAAAGTATCAAGTCCCGAGGGGAACGAGTCGATGTGATGGGTTCACAAAGGGTAGATCTCGTATATTTGGCGAGAGGAGTGGAGAAGTCACCAGGACGCTGCACCGGTAGCGAACAGACGAACCTCTCGATTGGACGTGGTTTCATCTCATCCTTCCAAATCCCATGTTGAAAAGTCAGTGTTCAACTGCTTGATTCTGGTGCCCAGACGAGAAAGATGGTCCTCAATGCTCCAACCTACCATAAAACTCTATTTGGTTGGGCATCAATACCGTAAGGCCTCACTCGCCGATTTGATTTGCACAGATGTGCACACTTCAAACGTTCGTCCCAGCTCTCTCCGTGGCGGCATTAAACCGCACATTTTAATCCCACCGTAAACTCGATCAAGGACTTATATTACTCCACGGAAAATCCTATTGAATTTCTAAAAAGCTCTGCCCTAATGAAACAGATGTCAAAGAAGACCTTAGGATTTGATTCATATTTTTGCGATTTATTTCATAAGTGTAAAGAGAGGGTGATAGTAGGGTGCACAGGCGTAAAATGTGCGGTTCATGGCGACATGGAGAGCCAGCCAGGCGGAATAACTCCTACGGGGCCGCTCAATGGACCGTTCCCCTTGGACAAGTCGCAGGTATTTTGGAATGAAATAAAATGATGCGTAGCCTCAAAAGATAAGGCATGGCCAAATGCGGAAGAAGAGAAGAAAACTTACTTTTTGTCAGATTTTTGAAGGCGTGTTACGGACTTCTACGAGGTATACGAAGTAAATTTACATCGACTTGAAGTCTTGAATAAGCAAAAAAATTCGTACCCGGGTATAAATAAAGGTTGAGTTTACGGAGATTTTTTTACCCTGTAAATATTACGCCACTTAAAATCTCCGTAAACCCGACCACTATTTATTATCCCTGGGACCAATACAGGGTAAAATCCGCCGTAAGGACCGTAAGGTCAACCTTTGTTATTTAAGACAAACAAAAGTAAATGTATCTGGAAAATCACCGAATACGGGTCTTACCCATCTTTTGGAGGGACTGTGTTGGTTGTAAATTTACTCTCGTGATCAATGAGTGAGAATAACCTGTCTTGTAGCATTCGCTTACCTAGAAAAAAGAGAGACGGTTAGTAGTAACACCAGTTTTTCTACCAGGGTGTGAGACCTGTAGGGGTGCGAACTAGGGGATCTACGTACCCGACTTTTGCCCGGGACTATGGTCTGTTCGCTATACTACGGATGTATATTTAGACTATGTCCGTAGTTCCTAATAGCTAGAAGAATAATTATTATATATATAAGGTAAAGGTGGAGGCACGTGAAAGAAGTCGTATATAAGATTATATATCTTCAAAAGTTATATATAAAAGTATACTTTTAAAGGTATATTAATTATATAATAAATATATAAATAAAGTAAAGGTTCTTTAATACTAGGATTTAAACTAGTCTAGATTTAGAATAGCTTAGTATATAATACGGCTTAACGTACGGCTTAAGTAATATTAACTCCTACTACATTTAATCCTCTTCTTTCCTCTAATAACTATAATAATAAGATATATTCTATAATTCTATCTCCCTCTCTTTATAATTCTTTTAAGTTTAATATATCTTTTAATTAAATAATATAATTAAAGATATAAGAACTTTATTATATAAGCGTATATATAATATATTCTACTAGCGTATTAAATATATATTAATCTTAACCTTTAAGTATATTATCCTATAATTTACCCTACTAATTACCCTACTATCTACTATCTACTATACTATCTATAACTCTAATTTACCTTAAATATACTTATAACCTACGATTTATTTATATTAGTTAAGTTTAAGAAAATTTATTCCCTTTTATTATTTAATTTTACCTCTTACTAAAATCTATATCTAATATATATCTATATTTACTGTTTTTACTTTAGATATTTATATATTAATAGTAAAGGTAGATCTATATCTAATATATATCTATTACCTTTAATATTTTTACTTTTAATTTTTAACTATTAATATTTTCTTTTTATATCTAAAGTATATCTAGTTAATTTTATATAGAGTATACTAAATATACTAATAAAGTATATTTATAATACCTTATAAATATTACCTAGACTTAAGCTATTTATAGTACAAGGTTCTAGAGGGTAAGTTTTATCCTTTTATAGTACCTTTAGTATACTAATAAATTATATAGATAGCTTATTAAAGAACTTTAACTATATAGATATTATAGTAAGTTTACTTAATCTATTCTATATAGAATATATAATTAATATATAATAGCCTTATAAGACCCGTTATAGTTATATCGCTAGTAACGGTTATTACTACTATAAAGTTAACTAGTAAGTAAGGTACTATCTTTATATATTTTATATACTAATAAATACTAGGCGTAAGGGCAGATTAGCGGCGGACTTACGTACTTATATCAAGGTATATTAGATCTATATTAGATAATCGTTATATTACTAATATATATTTAGAAGGTCTATTCTAATATAGCGGTTGTTTTAGCTACTAGTAAGAGTAAGATAATAGTATAAGTTTATTTTAAGTATATTAAATCTATATCTAATATATATTTAGTTCCTAGAAGTTAGCTATAGAAGTTATAGTACTAGCTATTCTAGTTTTATAAGTTAATTTTAAAAAAATATAGAATTATATCTAATATATATTAGAAGTATATCTACTACTATAGTTACCTTACTAGTTACTATAACCTTATTACCTACTAAAAAGCTAAAGACTAGAGGACTATAAGTAAATCTATTTTACTTTTAATATATATTCTATTTATATTTAAATAGATAACTAAATATAAGTAAAGGTATTTAAGCTTCGCTATATTACTAGTAAGTCTTCTATATATTAGATATATATTAAATATCTAGTTAAACGTTCTTAGTAATCCTAAGAAGGATAAGGCGACTTATAAAAAACTATATATATTTATTACTACTATGTTTCTAGAGTATTACTAATATATATTAGAACTACGTCTATAGCTAAGTCGACTATAACCCCTGTTAAAAACCTGTTTACGCTATCTAACAAGTAAGTNGGTATAACTAATATATATTAGACTTACTTCTAAGTCTACCTAAATTATTAAGAAATCTAATAAGTAAGTTTTTTATTAATATATTTCTAGGGTATAACTAATATATATTAGGGATATTATTATTAAAGATAGCTTATATTATACTATAGGGATATAAGTTTTTTACTAATTTGTTTTAGGGGTATAACTAATATATATTAGTAATATAGTTATTTATAATAGTTTTATTAAAGAAAATCTTAATAATAATAATAATCTAACCCTAGAAATATATATTTTAGTTCTAACTAATATATTTTATAGGTATAACTAATATATATTCTATAGTTTTAATAAGGATTTAGATAGAATTATTATAGATTAAGTAATAATAGATTTATAAGTTTTATATACTTTAAATCTACTTCTAATATATAACTAATATCTAATAGGTATATAGGTAGTAATACTTGATTTTTTATATAGTATATTACTTCTTTGTTTTATACTTTAATAGTACTTTAGTAATATAGTTTATAGGGGAAACTATAAAGGGAAGACCTAATAGTACTTTTTTTATACTTTAATTATATATAAATAAGAGGAAATTATAGTATACTTTTTCTTATCCTAGTATAGGTATATCTAAGATATATTAATAGGATAATAGGAAATAAGATATAAAATAGTTTTTTTTTTAGAAAAAAATTAAATAATTTTTTTCTAAACTCTCTTTATTATTTAATAACTTTATTAAGTTTATAACTTAATAAGTATAAACTTATATTTATATTAATAGAAATTCTAATAATTAATAAATAAAGTATTATAGATTTTATAAAATAATACTTATAAAAAGGCTTTAAAGTAAAGAAGGTTAGTATTTATATATTTTAGTACTTTTAAGATATAGTAAATATAATAGTTAAAAACTATATATTAGTTATATAGTTATATAGTTATATACTTGTATAATTGTATAGTTATATAGTTATATAGTTATATAGTTATATAGTTATATAGTTGTATAGTTATATAGTTATATAGTTATATAGTTATATATTAACCGTAACTTAACCGTATAATAGCTATATATTAACTATATACCTTCATTTTTAGTTTATATACTACTTATTTATTATACTATCTAAAATCTATATTTTTTTTCTATAAAAGTCTTTAGATTTCCTACTAATTTTCTTTATTTATTAATATATTACTTATATATTTAAATTAAGAATAAGATATAATATTCCTCCTACTTTTATACTTTCTACCTACCTTAATCCTTAATATACCTTCTTATTATTAAAATCACTTTTATTCTTATAAGGGTATTCTAGCTATATTAAAGGTAAATCTATAGAAAATCTATCCTTATAAGGTGTTTTATACCTTTATAAACTATTTGTTCTATTAGTTAAAGTAATTAAATTAACTAAACAGATCTTTTAGTTATTATAGTATATTTAATCTATATAAATATTTAAAAAAGATCTATAAGATTCCGATTAATAATACAAAGTTTAATACCTACTTATAAGTTTTTTTAAATCTTTAAAGTATAACCTTTATATTTTACTAGTAAATTACTAATATATTTAATTTAGTTTTATACCTTCTAAAACGCTAACTTTTAATCTAAAGATAGATAAAGAATTTATTTAGGATCCTTAATAAACCTAAGTAAATAGCTCTAACAATAAGAGTAATAATACTATATTTCCTCTAATATATATATATCTTATATACCCCTACTATATATTTAAGTTACTTATAATATATAGTAAAGATCTTAGCCTTCCTAAAATTAAGAAGGAAAAAGGTATATAAATATCTTATATAAGTTACTCTAACAATAAGAATAAAATATATATATATCCTATATACCCTTACTATCTATTTAAGTTACTTATAATATATAGCGAATATCTCGGCCTTTCTAAAATTAAGAAGGAAAAAGGTATATAAATAACTTAAGTAAGTTTATCTAATAATAAGATTTATAATATCTTACTTTATTTAATATATATATATCCTATATACCCCTATAGTATTTTTAAGGTACTTATAATATATAGCAAGGCTATTAGTTCTCTTAAATCTTTAAAGAAGAGAAATATACTAACTACTAGATATAATTATATTAATTTAGTATCCTCTTTACTAACTATAACTAGGTTTTCTTCTCTTAAATCTTCTAGTAAAACTAGAGAGAATCTAATTTATCTTAATTCTTCTTTAGATAAAAAAACTAATACTTTCTCTAACAATAAGCTCTCCTAAGATAATAAATATACCTTAAAAGTATAACCTAAATATACTAGAGAAGTCTTTATTAAGAAGTCTATTATATAAGACTTCGAGGATAATAAAGGTGCCTTAAAAGCATAACCTAAATACGTTAGAGAAGTCTTTATTAAGAAGTCTATTATATAAGACTTTAAGGATAATAAAGCTAAGGATAATAAAGGTACCTTAAAAGTATAACCTAAATATATTAAGAAGTCTGTCTTATAAGGCTCCTAGGATAATAAAGCTTCTAAAAAAGCTTTAGTAGACCTAGTAGTAGTAATAATACTAGTAGTATTAATAGAGCTAGTAATAGAGGATTTAGTTGCTCTTAAAGTATATAACTAAAGCACTTCTAATTTATATCTATTTAATATCTAGTATATATTAAAAACACTACCCTCTTTTAAGGGAGAACAGATTATAGCTAGATTATTTATAGAAAATTCTATTATAGGAAATTTAGTTAAACTAATAAGGGAGGGGTTAATTAGACTTATAATATATTATAAAGATATATTAACTATTTAATAGTTAAATATATAATAGATATTAGAAGGAGAATTAGTTATAAAAAGTTTAGATAGATCTACTATAACTATTTAATCTACTATAGATATATATCCGTTAATAATATAATTTAAACTAATAATCTAGGCTAACGCTTAGAATAATAGGAGTAATATTATAATAAATTAGAAGGAGTTTAAATTACTCTTAAAACAGTTAGCTTTATAAGAATAAGATAATATTAATATATTACTTTTAGATCTAATCTTAGAAGATATTTAATCTAAAAGTCTTATACTTATAATTAAGGTAGATACTATAAGTAAAGTACTATAGGGTTCTAATAATTTTATACTACTCCCTTAAACTACTAGGTTAAAGTCTCTACTTATAACTACTAATATACTATAAGTATATAACTAATCTATAATAAATCTATAGATAAGATCTTTATCTATTACCTCTAATTATAAAAAGAAAGGATCTTAACTTTTATTAGAAATCTTATAAAATAATAAAATACTAGCTAGGGAAGGGAATATTAATAGGGTTATTAATACTAGTAGTAGTTATATACTTTATAAGAGAAGGATTTAAAGGTTAAATTAATTATATAGTTTTCTTTTTAAGTATAATATATTTACTTAGGTCTTATATTACTATTATTACTATATTATATATATATTACTTTCCTTTTAATCTTTTATTTTTAAGTACTATCCTTTCTAATTTTAACTCTTCCCTTCTTACTTTAAGTTTAATTACCCTAATCTTAGCTTCTCTTTCTTGTAAATCTAAGTATTCTTAGGATATTATAATTTTAGTATCCCTAATATATATCTTTAAAGTATATTAATTGTCTATTAAAGAAATTATATAACTTCTCTTATAACCTACTTTTATAGATTATAAAGTTAGTATATAAATCTTATTATTATTAGAAATTAATATATTAGAATCCTCTTTAAGAAAATCAAGTTTTACTTATACCTTCTTTTATACTTTCGTCTTACGTTAAATAGACTTTATATATACTTCCTTTATCTAAGAAGAAGAACTAATATTATTATTCTAAGGAATATTTAAATAAAGAAATCTATAAAGATAAATTAAATTAGCTTTATTATATATTATACTATTATAAGGATTAGTATAGACTAAAAATAAAAAACCCTAAATAAGAGTACTAGATATTTAATATATACTAGATATACTATTATATATCTAATATATAAATATTATATACCTAGGGTATACTTAGTATAAATTAATTATAAGTATAAAAAGAAGAATAAACTTATATTCTAATTACTCTAAGAAGTAATTAATAAAGTCTAGTTATAGAATTTGTTTATTAGTAAGAGGACTCTAGGGAGTTAGTATATTATTAAATAGAATTAAAAATATTAGGAGGGATTTATATAAATAGTACATTTAAACTTCTAAGTACCTATAAAATATTAGTTTTATATATAAAAGATATATATAAAATACTTACCTAAAGGTATTTCTTATATAAAGCTTAACTATAAGTAATATTATCTTTTTCTAACTCTTAAATTACTTTCTATACCTATCCTCTATCCTTTATACTTAGAATTATAAGTATAGAATAATATAATAGATATCCCTTATAAGGTAAACAGTTATACTTATAATATACTATATAAGAAATAAAGTATAAAAGAATATACTCCTACTAAATATATTTATTATTAAGAGTATAAAGGTATTTATCTATTCCTAATATATTTAGTATAATTTAAAAGTATATAGGTAATATAAACTATATACTAGTAATCTATACTATATCTAAATTACCTAAAAAGGCTATAAAACCTTGTTTATAAATATACGCTTATATAATAGGCTTTATAGTTACTTTTTTAATCTATCTAAAAAGATAGTAAAATACTATTTTATATATAAGTTAAGTAGTACTATTAGTATATATTCTTATAAATATAATATCTAAATTATTAGTAAGAATTAATACTACTAAGGTATATTAGACCTACTTTGATTCTATACTAATATATTATTATCTAAATATTACCTAATAGTAATCTTATTAATTTTTCTATAGATTCTCTTAAAAGTTATATTAATAAGAAAGAATAGTTATTTAAGAAGAAGATTAGCTTAAAAGAAAGTAAAACAAATTACTAGAAGGAAGTCTTAGTAGAATATATCTTAAATAGACTAATATAAAGTCTTTTATTTAATATTAGCTAGAATTTACTTTTATTATTTAAAATAAACCCTTATAAAGTAGTTAGTATATATTCTAGATATACTTTAGTAGTACCTAGAAGATAACTAATACTTACTATAAATATCTATCTTATATAGATTATAGATAAGTCTTTAAATATAAATTATTACTATCTATTTTCGAGTATTTAAGAAGGCTAGATATATTTCTTTTATATATTAAACATAGTAAGACGTTAAGAAGTCTTTAAATATAGTACTTTAATATAAAGTTCCTAGATCTATACTTAGAAAATATAAAGATAATATAACTAATATACTTATGTTATATAAGGGTTAAGGTATTAGAACTATTAATTATATCCTTTACTTTCTATTTAAGATCCCTAGATAATTTAGTAAAAGGAGGTAAAGGATAAGTATAAATTCCTTAATAATAAAGAAGAATATAAGAAACCTTCTTTAAATCCTTTAGGATAAAGATCTTAAATACTATATTATAACTTTTTTAAACTAAGTTACTATTACCTTAAGAGTATAAAGAATCTATACTATTAGTATAAGTAATATATATCTATAGAATATATAACTTATAATAAGATATTTTTCTACTACTTATATTTATCTAAATTATTATATATAGTCTATTAGTAGTATAAGTAGTACTACTAGATACTAGGTAGTAAAGATAAGGTAAATTTAAACGATAATCTATAAGTATTATATAAAAGAAGTAAGATAAATATATATTAAGTAGATTTTGTTTTAAAATAGGAGTATAATTACTATATCTAAGCTTATATACTTAACTAGTATAATTAAGGTTACTATTAGGGGTTCTAGTTTAACTATAATATCCCTATTTTAAAAGTTAGTACTTTACTTATAATAAGGATAGATACCTAGTATATATTCCATATATATAGGATATATAATACCTTTTATTAAGAATATATAAATCTTAGGGTTCTAGGATAGCCTAGCTAATAAGTGTTCTTACTAAAATAAAACCTATCTTAAACTATTTTCTAAAAGGATTTAGTCTCTTAGTCTTCTATTAAAGTAGGATTATATTAAATATTATTTATTCTATTTATTAAAACTATAGAAACTAGCTTTATCTAATCTTTAGGTATTTTAATATAGTAAATATTAAGTAAAGGATTAAGGTATTTATAATAGTAGACGCCTATATATACCTTATACTTTAAATATACCTACTATCTACTAAAGAAGTAAGACTTTAAATATTTAACTACTTTAATTTACTTTAAGCTATATTAAATCTAAGAATTATAAATATACTATTAATTTCTTATATAATATAAAAACTTACTAGTTTAGCCTACTACTTTTTAAGCTTATTAAATGTTTTTTCTTATAAAGGTATAATATATAATATACCTTTAAGATTAGTTTCTAGATATATAGGAACTTCTTATATATAATATACCTTAGATATAAGAAAGCCTTCTTTTTAAGTAAGACCTAAAGCTATAGTAAGTTAAATAGTTTTAGGATTAAACTTATTATAATTAGGGTTAACGATTAAAAAGATATTATTATTACTCTATAAGTAGTTAGCCTATAAGTAGGAGGTAGGAGTAATATATATAGTAGAGAGAACAAAGGTATAATATATAGAAGTTTAAAGTTATTTCTACTTTATAATATATTTTTAGATATTAGGATTTATAAAATTAATTTTAAGAGGATACTAAGTTTAACTTTTAAGAGTACTAAGAACTAGAAAAGTAATCGCCTTACTACAAGGTATAGGAGAGGTAAGGTTAATTAATTAGGATTAGTAAGGTATAGGAGAGGTAAGGTTAATTAATTAGGATTAGGATATATTAAATATATTACTTAAAGGTATAGGAGTTATAACTCTTATAATAACTCTTAAGTTTATATTAGGAGTAATAAATTTATTAATATTAAATATATAACTAATAGGTATAGGAGATATAAGGTTAATTATCTCCCTTGTTTTATAGAAATTTAGTTAAGAAATATTAAATATACTACTAATATAGGTATAACCTATACTCGTAGTACTTAGTATATTAAATTAGGAGGCTATTTATAGGTAGATATAAGGATAGAGTTAAGGGTAGATTTAAGGGTACATTTAGGGGTAGGTTAGATAGACGTTAAATATATAACCTATAGGTATAGGAGTTATATTATTAATATAATTAAATAATATAGAACTTAAAGTAAAGGTAGAAGAGGGAGTATTAAATATTAATAGTTATAAATTATTAGAGAGATTAATATACTTAATAGAGTTAAAATTAGAGAAAGATATTATATTAGAGATAGGAAGAAGGTATATAGAATATATTTTAAATAAAGAATTTATATTAATTCTTAGTTATTAGTTATATGTTTAGTATATTAGGAAAAAACAGAAAAAAGGTAAGTATTTATAGGAGATTATAAAGTTAATTTAAAAAATTCTTACTTTTATTACCCCTTAATTATATAACTATATAACTATATAACTATATAACTATATAACTATACAACTATACAACTATATAATTATATAATTATATAGTTATATATTTATATTTTATTATATTAAATATATATTTCTAGTATATAATAATTTTTTTAAGAACTTATAGTTATATAAAAGAAGATTAATTCTTTTAGTAAATCTAATTTATTTAATTAAATTATATTAATATTTTAAAAGTAATTAAATCTAGGTATATTAGTTATATTCCTAATATATACTAAATATATACCTACTATATGTCCTTATATATTAAACCCTAAATAAACTTACCTCTATAACCTAGATATAGTAGTAGTAACTATATTAATATTACCTTAATTAATTCTTAAACCTTATAGCTTATTTATAATCCTCTTAACCTTTTTAGGCTTATTTTAAGGTTCCTTAAATTCTTTCCTTTTAAAATCTATAAATATAGTAATTTCTATAGGAGAAGGAGGATTATTAGTAGAAAATAAATAAGGACTAGGTATATATAGAGGAGAAGTTTATACTATCTCCTTAGTACTATAAATATATATTAGATATATTTTAAAATATTTAGATAAGAGTTTTACCTAGGTAAGGAGATTTAACTTAAAGGAGAGAAATTTAGGGTTAGGCTAATATTAAGGCTAGTATTAAGGCTAGGTCTAGCTAATACTAGATAGTAAGGTATATTAAAGGTACTATAGAGATATATTAGTTATATATATTTTATAAAATTTAATAATACTTATAAGGTAAGAGAAGACGTAGTATTAGGAAAATTAGGTTTAGCTAATACTAAATAAGAAAGGAGATTAGATATACTATAGAAATCTATTAGTTATATATTTTTATAATATTTAAAACACTTATACTATAAAGGTAAAAGGAGTTATAGTACTAGCCGTAGTACTAGCCGTAGTACTAGCCGTAGTACTAGCTATAGTACTAGCTATAGTACTAGCCATAGTACTAGCTATAGTACTAGTCGTAGTACTAGCCATAGTACTAGCTATAGTACTAGGAGTTGTAGAAAGGTTTAGTCTAGCTAACGCTAGACGAGAAGGGGCGTTAGATATACTATAAAATTATATTAGTTATATATGTTTTATAATATTTAAAACACTTACGCTATAAAGGTAAAAGGGATTATAGTACTAGCCGTAGTACTAGCCGTAGTACTAGCCGTAGTACTAGCCGTAGTACTAGCCGTAGTACTAGCTATAGTACTAGTCGTAGTAGTAGGAGTTGTAGAAAGGTTAAGTCTAGCTAACGCTAGACGAGAAGAGGCATTAGATATACTATATAATTATATTAGTTATATATATTTTATAATATTTAAAACACTTACGCCGTAAAGGTAAGAGGAGCTATATTACTAACCGTACTAGCCGTAGTACTAACTATATCGCCAGTTATAGTACTAGGAGCTACAAAGATATTAGGTCTAGCTAATACTAGATAAGAAGGGATATTAAAGGTACTATAAATAAATATTAGTTATACCTTTTTTCTTAAGTATTTTAGGACTATTAACGCTATAGATTCTAATTTTAGTATCTTAATTAAAGAAGATATTATTTAAGATTCTTTATTATCTCTAGTATATTTATAAATAAGACTAAAGGTAATTTTATCTTACCTAAGTTATATATTAGTTTCTATATAATTATTTTATAAAAATACTACTAATATATATCTAACTTATATAGACAATTTACTAGTACCTAGACTACTACGAGGAGTAGCTAAAGGTATAATATAATAAACCTTGTTTATATATACTTTAAGAGAAGATATATTTTTAAAATAGTAACTAAAATAAAATTAGAATAGTTATATTATAAATATACTTAGGATATATAAAATAAAATATATCTAAAAACCTTATAGTATAATCGATTTCCTAGAACTATCTAACTATATAATTTCTTATATATAAGAATTCTAAATAGCTTAGTTAGATTAACTTTTAATTTATTAGAATTAATAGAATACTACTAATAGGAACCTATTATATATTTATTATAAGGTATTATAAAAAACTAAAAATAATTAATAAACCTTACTTATATATTAAAACTATAATATAAGTATAGTAAAGTTACTTATATTATATAATAATAGTAGAATAATTCTAAATTAGGAATTTTAAATAGTAAAGGATAGATTATTTAGATTATAGTATAGTTTAGTATAAAATTAATTAAAGTTATAATAAATTTATAGTAATAGTAAGAATAGGAGTAAATAAAAAAAGATACTAATATAAAAAGAGTTAAAGGTAAAAAAACATAATTAGGAATATAGTAAAAAAATTATTCTAAAGAAAAGTAAAATAAAGAAATAATAATAAAGAAGAGTATAATAAAGTAAAGTAATATTATTTTAAATAGTAGACTTTTTTAACTATATAATCTTACGTATAACCTATTTCACGTATAACCTCTTTTACGTACCTCTACCTTTACCTTATATATATAATAATTATTCTTCTAGCCATTAGGAACTACGGACGTAGTCTAAATGTACATCCGTAGTATGGCGAACAGACCATAGTCCCGGGCAAAAGTCGGGTACGTGGATCCCCTAGTTCGCACCCCTACAGGTCTCACACCCTGGTAGAAAAACTAGTGTTACCACTACCAGCCCGGAAAAAAGAAGAGATCTCCTTAAATCCATTCTTCTTTGAGAAATCTTTCTCAGCTTACCTCGGAAATCCTTCGGGAAATATCTCATTGTTGATTGAACCCCCACACCTGTTGGTCGCGTGGGTGATGGAATAACGGCCAATTTACGGGCGGCCCAGGGGGGAATTGTCTAGACGTTTGGGTTGTTATCCTCGTGGCTGTGGATTGTTGGAATCTTCAATGCCCTTCATCTGATAATGTCAAGTCTGGTAGAACCGGAGTGAGCCGGTTAGCCCTAACAAGGATTGGACCCCCCCTGACAAGTTGCTTATGCTTATGCATTTATGTTTTTTTGGCATGCTACGCAGTGTGATGTGTCGGGTTGTTTGATGGCTCACGTTCCCTCGTCGTTCTCTCCGAAGGGTCCTCTTTCACGGTACTGTCCTGGTGCGTGCTGGCACTTGTGGAGTCGATGCCTACAAGCAGCCGATCTGATACTGCTTGCGCCACAATGGGACTTGAGATGATGAAGTTTCAATCACCAGGTCCTTCCACTTCGAGTAAACGGCGCGGGTGTAACTTATCTGATCTTTTTGCATATCAGTATAAAAATGTATATTTCGTACTCTCAGTCTCTCAAGAGCATGGAAACCCCTACCGGTAGCGGGACCTCCCTTGAACCCCACAAGAATATTTCTGCTTTGTGGATTTCCACATCTCGCCCTTCACTCACAAGGTGAACCTTATCTCTACGCCAATACGCATGCGCTTTCTCCGCATGTTCCTTCAAAAGAAAAGAGCGGAAGCAGCGTGTAAATTAATGCTTGATTGCATTAGAGATGATTTGTATTTCAAGACCATTGAGACTGACACTGACAGCAATTCTTAAAATGCTGAGCTTTGGCTTCTCATGAAGTTGCGCTGAGCTTGAGGAGCTCCGAGACCATGGTAATGAGGCCCCGCAATTGAGGGACCTTTCCTCAAGGAACTCGGCGCTTGCCTCATGGAACTTTCGAGATCTTTGTGGATCACGGCCGTGAAACTCAAAATGGCGTCTTCACCGTGAATTGTTTCATAACTTTGGGGCAATCTGAAATCACAAATATGCCCATGTTGTGTTGCAGGATGATCGATCTTTCAAGCGCAGGGTTGATTGTATACGGAGTATCTCCGTACAAAATAGGAGGGTAATCGATCCTCCAATTCTTTTGCTGGAAAAATCTAAGAAAAATGCCCTGTAGAAACTGTGACAATCCTTCCGTGGTTAGAGACAGGAATAATAACCTTAGCCCAAGTTCTGGTTGATCAAAATTGTAAGTCTTGATGCGAGGAAGAACTCTTTCATGGGGGATGAGTCGATTTGAGCTTGATAATATCCACAATGTCGAGGAGGGGCTACTTCTTGTAATGTCTGCTACTGCCCAACGGAACGTCAGGATCGTTCCCACTCAAGCTCAAGGAGATCGCTAGAAGTCTCGAGATAGATATTCGGGAGCAAAACGACCAGAATTCCATAGCTCGCAGGTTTGCAGTGACACGTACTCAGACTACACAAGTAGATTAGTGTTAGGCTCGGTAAGATACCATTCTGTGATTGTACTTCGTAGAGATGGGATGAATGAAGACAATGTCATGAAACGAAGATATTTCCGCCGATCTCATAACATTTGGGAGCCCACAAACGGCTCCAGTTTTGAGTTGGACGAGTGCCGAGGCGGCGCAAGAGGAGGGATCAATTAATCAAGTACCGGCATATTGAAACAGTCCTAATCCATCACTTGGCACATCTGTAGATTAATACCATGAACCACAACCAGTCATCGATGAATCGGTGATAAAGTACGGCTGCAAATGATTTCATCGGCCCCAGCGCTAGATTTTGGAGCAACGGGAAGGTAGTACAGTAATAAGCCTAGTTCATCAACAGATCATCGTATTCTCGAGCAGGAAAAGTGCTTGACCGAACATGTGATGATGATCGTCCAGAACCCTAGCCCAGACGCACCTTGCGTATCCCGCCTTGCGTGTCCCGCCATGGAGTGACAGAACTATCTTGTCAATAACTTCGCACCTTCTTGACAGCAACATTGGGTATCGATGTCAAATGCTTTCTCGAGTGAGGAATCTAGGGGAGAAATATCATTCCGAGAAATGTAGATGTACGCCGTAGAAATGAATTTGAGGAAGCGGACAGTCGTTCCGCATTTCCATTTTGGCTCGCGAGCCTCAATGTTTGGAACCGAGAGATCAGATCCATACAATCATATTTCGTAATAATCATCAGACGCTCGCCATCATTGGCCTCGCGGTCTCCGGGCGGTAACGCTGGGTTGTTTTCGTCACTGTTGCAAGATTTATCACTCTTTTTGTTGGCATCCACAGATCTGAAGCACCGGTACTGCATGAAAATTTGAATATAGAATGTTGGTAAAAATTGCATAAACAGCTGTTTGTTCTCATGGGTATGAACAGGGTCGGCCCGTTGCGGCTGTCAGCACAATGGGCATATCAGAAGTAAATCTTACTTGGAGCTCACTATCCAGATGTAGAAGTAAGTAAGTAATGGCTGAAGCGTAGGAGGGATAAGGTTTTCAGAATTCTCACGGACGGAATTCTGGCTTTGTTCCAATAGAACCTGGAAAATGCCGGGCAGGAGTATGAATCTCGCTCCTTGCTCATATCCAATGCGAGATCATCTGTTCTGACGATCTTGGAAGGTTCCATGCCAGAGCTGGGCAGGTGGGTTGGTCGAGGGTGTGTTCTGGTTCTTGGATTGCCGAAGTTCCCCATCCCAGCTCAATATTCCGTCTCTTTAGAACTGGTCATGCCCGAACAATGCTCCATTGAGGCTTCGCATGTTTTTGAGTGGTGTGATCAATCAAGCATTAAGCAACCGGAAAGACATTTCAAAACGATTCGACCATTGCGGGATGGGGCAGATAGCGTTTGAGTGGAAATGATATCAAAGGGTGGTCCGATGGGCGGGCGGTCTTTGGTACAAAGTGTGCTATACACCCCCCACAACCTGGGGATTTAGACAACGGCAATACAGCAGCAATCGGACGAATGCCGGGTAGATTTTGATGCACATCCTATGCAAGCCTACACACCATGGCTTGTTTAGACACTACACTGCATCATTGCAGTGCAGCCTCCAGTGCCAATGGCCGCATTGCCCTCCATTTACCTTGCCGTGAGCCGGTAAGCGTGGTGATAATGATGACGATGGGAGCGTCAGTTGGAAGTGGTGGTGGTAAGAGACGGAGATGCAAGAGAGCTAGCACAATACAATTCCAAGCTAAAGGGGGGGCATCGAATAAGCGAACCCCTGTAAACATGACCTTGGCATTTAGATGCTGGTGCTTGAGCGAAGCTCGCACGCACGTTCGCACGCAACGCTGAAATTCGACCCTCACCTCATCCATCGCTTGACCGAAGTTCAACACTGCACGAGGATATCACCTAGCCCTAGCGCTAGCGTACCCCCAGTGCCCCCCTCGTCCCCCAGCTCGGCAATGCGTCAGACTCCAGCAATTCCTTGGTACCCTCTACCATAGCCTACCATATTGTATAGCCTACTTCATACGAACTACTCTACTAGTTCGGTGAGCGGCAGCGCTACTACTGCTACTACCGCCCAGTACTTATCTTTTGCACATCCAGCGCTTGACCTCTTTGAGCCATTTCTCTGCAGTGTGCTAAAACTGTCCCCCATCTCATGCCCGCGCATGCCCTCGCATGCCCACCCTCACTGCTGTGTTTCCATTGCCTCCCATCAATAAGGAAGGGTGTATGGACAACTCATATTCTCCTCTCCCCTCTCCCCTCTCCCCCTCTCCTCCACCCCGCCGTAGTGCTGTAATACGTGCTCAGCTCAGCTCGTCAGAATGCGGCCTGACAGTTCTTCGCTGGCCACAGACACAGACCATCCTGCTGTGCCTAACCCGACAACCATAACCCTGAGTCCCGGAGTCCCAGAGTCCCAGGCTCCCAGGCTCCCAGCAAGCGGAGGCGAATTCCATGCCTTCGTAGGTGCGCTGCCGTGCTGTAACTGCACCCCAGGAAAGTACTCCGTAGACGTCGAGGATGAGGGTTCGAACCGTCTAACGAGGGGACACCGGCCCCTGCTGCTACTCACACTCACGGTCGTTAGCCCATACCCCACTTGTTTTTCCAGGCCATGGCCACCCAATGGACTCTCAATACCGATTACAGGCCCCCTGGAAATAACCAGACCCATACGGTATCCACCTAACCCACCTAATACCCCGTCGCTGGAGACCGAAAAAGGGACATGGCTCTCTCTCTCATCGAGGTGAATCAGCCGGGTGGAACCCAAAATCCCCATCGAGGGGTGCATCTGCACACTTCATATGTAGGAGGGCCTCTGCTCTTCCTCAAAGCTCTAGTTACATCCACAGTTCTGGACCCCATCATCACAACACGGCACACTCAACTGCATATATGCATGCAAAGCCCTTCTTACCATTCCCACTATCATCACTAATTCCCAACACACTATTCATTGTTATTCCTTCACCCAAAGCATCTCTCCCATAATCCTCTACAGACTCGATATCCCTAACTCCATACTCCTCACGTCTTTCAATTCCTCTCAATCCACCTAGTTTTTGTATCTGTATACCGCTTTACACTTCACTTCTTCTTAATTATTAGCCATCAAAAGCTTCCTACTGTCACTTCACGTCAATACAACACATAAACACTTACTCGGCCCCTCACCTCTTACATACGTTATACTCTCTGGCAGAGAAGACCAGACCAGAGCTAAGAAACTCAAAATACGATACTACTCACCCGTCCCGAATCATACCACCAAACTCTTTTGTTATCCAGCTAAACCCTATTTGCATCATAACAAAACCCCGCCTCCAGCCCCTCCATTTTTTTGCATTTTCGAAAAACCCATCTCTGAAGTTCTCTACAAGTTGGGGAAAAGAAGACAAAGGAATCATGTGTAACTACACGCAAGTCGAGTTCCGATGCGGACACGTCAGATGGACAGTTCGAGCGTGGTGTATTACCTACGAAACGACACACATTCGATGTCCACCGTCCGTAGTTGCAATTGAGTTCCGGTAAGCTCGCTTTGCTCCTCTTCACCTCATCAATGAAAAGAAAAAGCACAAAACTAACTTTTCACAACAGATTAGATGAACAGTGTGGTTAGTTCTTCCCGAACACGCAGCAAGCATAGTCTTGAAAATATATCCTATCTAAAGGATCTGTCTATTCCGAGATCGATATACTAACTTTTCTTCAGGTGACTGTCGAAAGCCAGCCATCACACCAATATGGATGAAAGCATCCACCACAGCATGCAGGTGATGAAGCCCTGACAATTGTATTACACAACAACTACTATACAAGCATCCACCACCAATATCCTCACACATACAGCAAACACACACACACACACACACATCACCACCAACGTCTTTCCAAAAACCAAAAATAACGTGGGAACCAAATAATCGAATATTAGAATAAAGAAGATAGGAGTGATCCTGGGGTATTTCATGGTTTCCATTCCAGTCTTTTGGTTAGGCTCGGGGAATTTTTTTTATGTTTTTGTTTTTTGTTTTTGCTTCGTTACATCTTGGGGGTACAAATCGGCGAACTTTCAACATCAGGTCGCTCTGTTTTCTTGGGTTGTTTTTTTTTAATTTGGGTTTGTTTACGTTACATGGGGGAGTAATTTGGGATACAGCACCACACCCTCCATCATTCTACGCTCATCCCTCCCAACAAAATACTTGTACAGGGAGAGGGATGGAGAGCCAGAGCTAGGGGTGTGTATGTATGTAATGAGGTAGCGTCGCGTCTGGTGTCTGGTGTACGGTGCAAGGGCATCTTGTCTTGTTTGGAATTTTTGGGAGCGAGGAGTACTG
>LT855414.1:2859411-2885658 GCA_900184765.1 Hymenoscyphus fraxineus | reverse complement strand
CCTCCCTCCTCCCCCTGACCCCCATAGACATACATAGCAAATCAAGTGAATCCCTGCCGTGCAACGAATAAGACCTTCGGTTCGAGGCGATGATATCCAGAGATCCAAGGTGATTGGTACCCCTTAGAGACGAGCATCTCGGAAGCGAAATGCAAGTGCGCGCTGACCGGACCAGTAGGCCAGTAACGGGAGAAAACCTTGCTACCTGGTAGTGCTCAGCTGCTGGTCCTGGGACTGGATTTGCGTCCACTAGGTAGGGAACTTTTAGATTAAACTACTTGGTATGGTTTGGCGTTGGCGTTTACGAAGCTAGCGAAGACTTGGGTTATGGTTCTTGGGTGATACGAAATATGGCCGCTGAAGAAGTAACAACAGACGCAGGACAGAAGACTGGAAAGAGAAGGAAGTACCAATTTATAGCAAAGAATTTGATGCGGTTCAAAATCAAAGCATTTATTAATTATCATAACAAGAAGCACGCGTGCTTATTAACAAGCCGGCCGCAACATAGTCATAAAGTCGTGCCAAAAGCAACATGGTATTACCCGCCCAGAGAGTTGCCCACTGGAATGCTTATAGGATATGGTTGATGTCATACAACCAAAGAGAGCAGCCAACACCAAGAATGAAACCTCAAAACACGAACCACGAAACACCAAAGACCCTAGCCCCCATCGCCAGAAATGCTCTAAATGCTGGAAAGGGGTATAATGATAAGTTCACCTCTTAGGGTCGCGAAAGGCCTTGTCTTGCCTGTACATCACTTGGTTAGTTTTTGTATTGGTTGAATGTTTGGGACAACTTGCCTTCATCTGTTCAATCTTCAACTTCAGAGCGCTTGTAACTTCTGCAGCTCTCTTCCAGCTTTCCTGTCCATTACCCGCACTGCCACCATCCCTTCCGTTGTCATTCATTGTATCTCGAGGATTTCGAGAACCGTACGACGGCGCAGGACTATTTCTTCCCCCACTGCCACTAGCAGCGCTATTTCGACCATTCCTCTGTTCCGGACTTAGCTTAGCACGACTATATTGAGCCGTCAAACCATCGCCAGTATTTTCTTTTTCCTCGCTGAGAGTAGATGTATATGATGCTCTACCCATTCTTGAATTTCCGTATCCTGATCGGTCCTGTCCTCCACCATACATGCCCGAATCGCGGTAGATACCAGTATCTTCATTAGCTGACTCACGACCAGGACTAGAGAGACTTGCAGGCGGACTATTTACGCGTTCCGCCGTCGTAAGAGCCCGCTTGAGTCTCTCCATTTCTCTTCGAAGTTGACCACACATTGCTTCTGCGGCTTCACAGTCTGATCTTGCCCGGACGAGTTGTGTTTCTTTAGCCTTGATAGATAGAACGTCTCTGGTGTGGTCTTCGATCAATTGTGCATTTTGATTTTTCAACTCGCCAATCTCGGAATTGAGTTTCGAGCGTTCTTGGCGATAATCGTCGGCTTGCCGTAGAAGACGATCTTTATCGAGACGAAGCTCTTCTAGTTCTGCTCTATCAGCAGCAGACATACCTGGATTTGGCGGAGGTGACATTGAAGAAGCCGGAGGAGCTGATGCGGCGGGTGCTTTAGCAAGAGAACGACCAGCAAGACCTCTTCCGCCGACGCCTAAGCGAGGAGGTGGAGGTGCTTCTTCTTCTTCAGGTGTTTCTGGTCGAACTACAGGACGCCGGGCAGGCGAGGCAGTTGGAGCAGCAGCACCACCAGGACCTGGGAGAGCCCGTTTCAAAGGAGCTTTGAGTCCACCCGGAGGCTTTAGTCCACCAAGTTTCGAGGTTCTACCCGATGGTTGGGGGGCCAAAGGTGCTTCTTGAGCGTAGACACTTGCCGGGGCAGGTTTTGGCGCAGGCTTCTTGGTACCAGCAGGAACCTTTTTGACCACCTTTCGAGGTGCTGCTGCTGGTGCGGCTTTAGCTGCAGGTGGAGGTGGCTTTGGCTTTGGCTTGTCCTTTGCCTTAACCTCTGCAGTCTCAAAAAATTCCTTGATTTTCGTCTTTCTGATCTCATCCAAACCCTCAAGATAAGGGCCCATAGCTCTCTCACCCATTATTTTCATCACTGTACCGAGAATTTCTGCTCCGCCTGATCGTAGCACTTCACCTGATTCAGCAAGGAGTTTCTTTGCCGCTTCACAAATAGAAGCTACCTCAGTTTTGATTGGTGCTTCCCGAGTTGTTCTTAAGCATCGAATCAGAAACTTCATCGAGCCTTCCTTCACCTGGGGATTCTTGTGTTTGAGAAATTCAAGCATCTCTTCAAGACACTCCGTAAGACTAGTAGCGGCAAAAACCTGGTCTAGGGCTGAACCAAGAGCATCTTGGACAGTCGCCTTCTTCTCCTTAAGTCTCTCCATCATCGGGCCCATGATAACCGACCGGTGTTTGGCAAAACCTTTTCTCAGCCCCTTGGCAAGAAGTTCTATACACTGTGCTGCTTGGATAACAACAGCAATGTTGGCGTCCTTCATCGATTTTGCTAAGCCTCTAACAATCTCATTAAAGTCACCGTCCTTGATTCTTGGAACATTTAGTGCCTGAAATAAAGCCTCCAGTGCCTCTTTGCGGTCTTTCCATTTGGAGGAGGCCAGATTATCATGGAAATCAGGTGGCACCTTTGCAAGTACATCTTGGGGTTCAGCCAAATCAAAGACGTCCACCTCCACCCCTTCGCCCTCAAGGTCATCTTCTTCTTCTTCCTCTGCACCTGGCGCTGGGGCTCGCTCCATTGCGGCCTGCTGCGAGCGGAGTAATCGTTCTTGTTTTGGCATGGGCTCTGCCTTTATCTTCTCAAAATGGGCTTCCATATCCGTTTGTTGAGTGGGCTTCAGATCACCCCAGAACATGGGCTTCATGGCTTCCCTTAACCATCGATAAAGTTCAATGGCCAAATTGGTGGCTTCTGCTCGTACATTTTTGTCGGCATGGCCAAATGGCTTGGGAAGTACTTTGAGAATTGGTTTCGGGTCAACGGTTTTACAACCGTAATTATGAACAATTGCTGTCAGCGCCGCTAGTGTTGCCGCAATAATTTTGGGTTGTTTGTGTGAAAGAGCGGGAAGCAGTTCTTCGATTACCGGACCGGCAGTATCTAGTTCAATGTATAGTAAAAGAGCTTCCAAGGATGACGCTTTGGTGGCAGCTCTTGTGGAGGAAAGTCCTTTCTCCACTAGAGGGGTAATTGTATGAGTCCTGGTTCTATAGGAATTGCTGTTAAATGCCAGTCTCAGAAGTTGATTGGCTGTCGTACCTTGTACAGCCCTCACGGCCTCCAAATTTCAAGAAGGCACATAATGCCGCAATACCTTCTTGCTGTGCCGCGACATTGGAATCTGCAGCCGCCCCCTTCCATAATCCAGGATCTTGTAGAAATGGTCGAAATGCTGGATCGTGCTCATCTGGTGTAACCTCGAATTGCTTCGCTGCGTCTACATAACCATCTTTGCGAACTTTCCACAACTATGGAGAAGGTCAGCGACCAGCTAAGATATGCCCAGGAGGGGTATTGCCTACCTTATGCTGAAATCTATCGGGCAGTGGGAGAGAACTGAAGTCCTCTTCTGGTGCGTCCGCCATACTGGACCCGGGAATCAATGTTGAGAGAGATTGTAGGCCTGGGATACGTTTGGTTAGCTTGCGCAACAACTTGAGAAGATGCCCCGCCATCGGCGCAGGGGCACTCGGGCGAGGGCAGAATGATATGTCGAGGCAAAGGGATTTGGTGCCATCTCCCAGCAGTGGTGCAATACTGGAGAACATCCGCGAAAAGGGGGTTGCATACCTGGACAAAGAGGCGCAAATCGAGTTGCGAGCCTGTGGTTGTGGTACCTTTGCGAGACGGCCTATCCAGAAAATGCAGGGACAGTCAATGGATGAGAGTCGTGGCAGTTTCGTGGTATGCGCGGGGATCGTGATGTGTGGTGGTGCGATGCGATGCGATGCGCCGTGAAGAAATAGAGATCGTTTCCCCTGGATGGTGTTTATGGCGCCGGGCTGGAAAATGATTTGATTTGGTGGTGGAGGAGGCTCCATGAATGTGTTGTTGATTTTTGGGCACCAATGGCACCAATGGCCATCACTACGGCGACCCCCCCAACCCAGCCCTGTCATTCACTGCCCTGCGAGTCCGTTGAGACTAATCGCCCTGTCTCGCTGCTGCCCTGTGGGCGGTCAAGCTGTGGCTGACCAGGCCAGGCTGTCAGGGTTCCCCGTCACTCAATTTTGATGCAACACCACAAAAAGGGCACCTGTACCACATCCCCATCACCATGAGAAAGCGTCATCGACAAGCACAAGCACCACCTGAAATCTACTTCTCTCTCACTTCCCCTTCGAGACCGACGGTCATCCCCAGTGCGGCCCATCTCCCCATCCCAAACTCCAATTGACCTCGACCGCAAGGCCTCGCTGTTGCCGCTCTTCATACGGAGCACGTATCCTGGGTACACCTGCACAGACCAGAAATAAACAGTGAGGGGCAAACAACCGCAATCACAAGCACAACCCGCGGCCAGGCGCATAGCCTTGGGGGAATAGCGCACCCCGACCACGACGATTTGCGAGCTTCATGTATCCAAATTTGCGATCACCATGAGCCAGATTTTGACGTCGCGGCAAGCCGAGGAGCTGTAAGTCACCCCACCCCGCATGAATTACACCGCAGCTTCTAATTCAAGCCAGTCACAAGTCCATGATTGCATACCTCACATCCATCAACCTGCCAAATAGTGCCGCCGCACTACGAGAAGAACTCCAAATAGGGGAGTCCTTCGATGCGGCGACCAGCAAGAAATATGAAGGCCTACTGGAGAAGAAATGGACGTCTGTTGTGCGGTTACAGAAAAAGGTGGGACCCATTTCCCGGATGTTGGAACCACCCTGAAGGCTGATTTTCACGCAGATAATGGAGTTGGAGTCAAGAAATGCGAGTTTACAGTCCGAGATCGACTCTGCGACTCCCACGTCTCTTTCGAAAAGAAATCAAGACCCTACATCGTGGCTCCCACGATCGCCTGCTAGGCATACACTACAATCACACAGAGAACCCGTTACCTGTGTGGCTTTTCATCCAGTATTCTCGTCTCTCGCATCGGGCTCAGAAGATTATACCATTAAAATTTGGGACTGGGAATTAGGCGAGTTGGAAAGGACGGTCAAGGGGCATACAAGGCCGGTGTTGGACGTGGATTTTGGAGGACCACGAGGAGGAACATTACTGGCATCATGCTCAAGCGACCTTACAATAAAACTCTGGGACCCAAGTGATGAATATAAAAATATCCGGACACTTCCAGGACACGATCATTCGGTCTCAGCGGTACGTTTCATACCTAGCGGTGCAGCCGGCTCACCTTCCTCAGGAAATCTACTCGTGTCGGCCAGTCGGGATAAATCACTTCGTATCTGGGATGTATCAACAGGATATTGTGTTAAAACGATAAGAGGTCATGCAGATTGGGTTAGGGATGTTTCGCCGTCTTTTGATGGACGATGGCTGTTGTCGACAGGAAATGACCAGACTGCTAGGATATGGGACGCATCCTCAGGGGAACCGAAAGCAACTCTACTGGGTCATGAACATTTCGTCGAATGCTGTGTGTTTGCGCCCCCAGCTAGTTATGGGAATTTAGCAACTCTAGCAGGGTTAAAGAAACCCCCATCGGCCAGCAGCTCAGCGGAATTTGTTGCGACCGGCGGTAGAGACAAGAGCATCCGAATATGGGATGCTCGAGGCACATTGATTAAAACACTTGTTGGACACGATAATTGGGTCAGGGGCTTAGTATTTCACCCCGGCGGCAAATACCTGCTCAGCGTTTCAGATGACAAAACTTTGAGGTGTTGGGACCTTTCCCAAGAAGGCAAAATGGTAAAAACTTTGGATGACTCGCATGGCCATTTTGTCAGTTGTATTCGGTGGGCACCAGGGGTTATAAAGGATGTTCCAGCTACGAATGGAGAAAATGGAGCGACAAACGGAATCAAGAAAGATGACACCGCCAAAGTTGGGATACGGTGTGTGATAGCTACTGGAAGTGTTGATCTCAATGTGAGAGTCTTTGCTTCGTGAATCAAGGGATACGGTCTGTCAAGACGAGTCGATAGAGGGAGTTGAGGCATGATCGATTGCATGTGCCTAGTGCTCTAGAACAGAGTTGGCTACGAAATATTACGAGTTATGCTAGCATTTGTATAGGGAGAAATTGCTTCTTCGAATCAATTGAAATAATCAAATACATGAAGCTATTGCTTTAAAAGGAGAGCAGACATGGGTTTAAGTAGAATGATTGTGATTGACATGTACTTTGAACTCTCACTTGCGAGCAGGAGGCAAGTCATACAGTATGTCTGTCTGATTTTATTATATCAATTTCCGATTCACTTCTAGAAAAAAATCGTCACAAGGCTCAAAGCAAGCCTCGTCATAATTGGCCTCACATCCAAGGCATCAAGGCGCAAGGCTACAACTGATAATTGTTGACCTGATTAGCCTCCAAGTTCAAGGTAACAATAACATCAACCAGCTCACGTCAAATAGCCGACCATTTTACAGCAAATATGGCATCAATGCACGCGTTCACCCATGGTTCCTCCTCAGAATCATCTGAAGATGACGATCCCAATGCAGAAGAATTTGCAGATTACAATCCACGGAAACGAAGAAGAACTGGTCGCGATGCAAAGGAAAGTGCTGCGATGGGCATTTTTGGATCGGAGAGTGAAGACGAAGGCTCTGGTCGACGATGGAAGAAGAAGACTTTACGCGGGAAAGGAATGGCTTTTGTCTCAACGGGACAGACCAATTTGAATGACGAAGATGATGAGGACGACGAGGAAGAGGAGGCAGAAGACGAGGATGTAGATATGGAAGAGGAAGAAGCGGAGGCTCCACGAGGCTTGGGATTTGGGGCAAGAGGTCTTGGATTTCAGAGTCCAGCACCGGCAAAATCTAAAGATGGTCCCAAAATCGGCACCCCTCTTGGAAGGGGATTCGTTCCATCCTCTGCGGCTGTTCCGATACTCCAAAATGATGAGGAAGAAGTATCGACCCCGAGAATCGCTCGTCCAAGTGCGTTTTCGACCCCCGCATCATCGAAAGGAATGTCAGGAAAGAATGCCTCTGGAAGTGCCCCTATCAATGCAGGATCATTCGCAGCCAGAATGATGGCGAAGATGGGATACAAAGAGGGCCAGGGTCTCGGAAAAGAGGGCACAGGTCGAAGTGGTGTTATTGAAGTTGTTCAAAGACCACAGGGAGTTGGTCTTGGTGCTGTGAAAGAAAAATCAAGACAAGAGATTGAGGAAGAAAAACGACAAGCGAAGATACGGGGTGAGAAATATGAAGATTCTGACGAAGAACGAAAGAAGAAACGTCGAAAGCCAAAGACTAGTGGCACAGACAGTGGTGGAAGGAGTGGTATGAGCACACCTCGAAGAGCTCCTAAACCCAAATTTCGTACTTTGGAGGAGGTTCAGAGAGCCGCTCCAGGTCTCGAAATTCCTGATGTATTTGCACCAATTTTGGACATGTCGGGCCCGGGCCAACGACTCCTCACATCAACATCCGGCCTTCTAACGCCAACGACTGGAAAAGAGAAAACGGAAAGTGTGGAGCAAATTGAAAGCAAGAAATTGGCCCGAAGAGCACAAAATGAATTATCGGCCCATGTAGAAGAATGGAAGAATCTGGATGAGCGAAAAGCCTACGTTGGCATGGAGATTTTGCAAGAGCAGCAAGGCATTGACGAATTACAAGCAGAACTCGACCAGTTCAAAATCTTTGTTGATGCAGCTCAGGAAATATTGCAAGCTTCCAAAGATGGCCAATGGGATCCTATCATTGGATCCCTCATCAAAGCAGATGAGTTGCAAGTCTCGGATGTCAATGGGGAATTATCAGATACTGCAGTGGCTGCTGTACATCCATTCTTAACCCGTGCAACTGAAGGGTGGCAACCACTTGACGACCCCAAGCTGAATGGTTTAGTACCACAACTACACAAGATTCGCCACATACTTGGGGTTACTTCAAATCACGATATCAGCAAGAACAAGAGCCTCAATGGATTTCATCGCAAAACTAAAGCGACTACAGCATACGAAAGTATGGTTTACAAAGTCACATTCCCTAAAGTTGTCTCCGCCATAAACCAAAGCTGGAATGTCTATCATCCGGCATCGTTGCTCACTCTTCTCGAGTCCTGGGAAGGACTTCTCCCCACTTTCATCCGCTCGCTACTTTTTGATCAAGCAATAGTTGCCAAACTCAACGAAGCAGTCTCGTCTTGGAACCCGCGGAAGCGAAGATCTCATGAACTACCACATCTTTGGCTCTTTCCCTGGCTGCAATATCTACCAGCCCACCACGCCGATCCCAAAAGTTCTACGGGTCTAGTCAGTGATATAAAGCGTAAATTCCGCCATCTTGTTGATAGTTGGGATTTTCATAAAGGTGTTGTCCCAGGTTTCAAGCAGTGGCGAGAAGTCCTCTGTCCCACCCCGGGTAACGATCACTGGACTCCTTTGATAATGAACCACGTCCTTCCAAGTATGGGCCGCTTCCTGAAGAATCCAAAGAATTTTGTGGTTGACCCAAATGACCAAGCACCATATATGTCCGCTCTTCAAGGTGTCTTCGCCTGGGAAGAGATATTGAAAGCTAAAGTGGTAGGCCAGGTTATTGTAGAAACCGTATTTCCCATGTGGCATAGCGTTCTACATCAATGGCTTACAGAAGTTGGACCCAACGAGGAGATTGGACAATGGTTCGAATGGTGGCGGGACTCAGTGTTCCCCGCAGACATCAAGAAACTTCCTTGCCTCGAAGCAGAGTTCACCAAAGGTCACGAAATGATCATCCAAGCTCTCGACCTCGGCTCCAAAGTCTCCACTCTCCCACTACCATCCACGACTCACACTCCTTCCCGTCGCACCTCGCCTGTTCCCGTTCCCCAGCCGAGCAAACCCCCACCCCAACTCGAAGAGCAGACCTTCCGTCAGAAACTGGAGGATTGGTGTATTGAGAACGATCTCCAATTCCTGCCCGAGAAGAAAGTTCTGCATGATAAAGGACCGCTGTATAGGATCACGGCGGCGGGTAATGGGAAGAATGGGGCGCTGGCTTTCTTTAGGGGTGAGGGCTTGGTGGTTTTGAGTAAGAGGGGTAGCGAGACGGTGGAGGTGGGTATTAAATGGGAGAGTGATGAGGCGAGGGATGCGCTGTTGGAGATGGCTTGGTTTAATGTTAAGTAGTGATTTGTAAAGTAGAGGGCGAGAGAGGGTTGATGTGGAGATGTGTATAGTAGAGGGTTGGTCCTCCAATAATGTTTTTGAGGATATATCAAGCCTAAATTATGATCTTTGCGTGTGAGCTGATAGAAAGCCTTCATTCTCTAACTCTAATCTGTAAATAGAGCTTGATGTGAAGTGAGATGAGCAAGAGAAGATATACCACAGTGAATCTCCAAACAATTCCCTTGCATCGCCACGTTCAGCCACGCTCGCTTAACAAGGCCTCACTCTAGCTGGGTCTGGTAAGATTTACAAGCTTCGAAGCGAATAAGTGAATCCAAAGATCATGTCCTCAGAGCGGAACATTTCTTTGTTGCATATCGCAGTTAGGGCTTCATGCCCTGAAGCTTCAGGGCTTTGAAGCCTGAAGGAAGATTGTTGATTAAGTGATTGTTGAGAGGCTTTTACTAGGTTTTGTGGTGTGGTGGTTGTAGAGCTGGTTTAGGGTGTATTTTGAGTAGATTGAGCGGGTTTGGTTGAGATTGGGATGGAAATTGTCAATTGTATTGTTGAGTATAGAGGGGATGTGGTTGTTTCTTTGGGGGGGTGTTGTGGAAATGTTTGGGTGTTTCGGTGTGTCGTGAGTGAGTGGGTAAACTTCATGCTATGTTGATTGTAGATCGGGTTTACGGTACATTTTGAGTTCATCTACTGGATTTGATGTGTATTGTGATAGAAATTGTAGTGTACTGTTGATGGGAAATGGTGATGCGATTGTTTCTTAGGTGTTGTGTTGTGAGTTTGTTAAAGTGTTTTGTTTGTGTTACTGTATGAATGAGTGGTTTGTTTGAGATATTGGTGGAACCTTTGTTGCTTCCCTCCCTCGATGATGTAGGGCCATTCTGCACCTAGAATTTTGTGTTCCAACTTTAATTCTCGTTTCAGTAACACAATACCATTTTGCATAGCAGAAGCTTGAGCTCGCGCCCGGTGCTATGGATACTTCGGGGACCCAGGCCTCGCTTGCGGAATCGCCGAAGGCACTTTTGAATGACAGTACATGTCCAGTATATGTACATCATGGAAAAGAGTCAATTCACTTGAGGAAGGCTCGGGTGAGTTCAGTGATCCAATTGCGTGGTGAATAGTATTGAGTTGGGAACGTGAAGCACGCATAGCCTGGCTCGCCTGGAAGCTTCTCCTGAAGAAAGTACTTCTACCCACTCCCATCAACAGACTTTGTTCTCTGATCATCAAAGATTCTTCTCAATACAAGATACTGCCGTCTTACAACTTCTAATTTACGACTTACAGAGTGTTACTGCTTCCCCGAAGGCTACGAGCATTTTCAAAGATATCTCGCAGTAACGAATACTTCGTTGCTTTTACGTGAGTCTGCGACACGAAGTACTAGTGCCAGTAAACAACAGACATCGCATCGCACCTTCGCATCGACCGATCAACCATGGTATCTTTTGTATCCTCCAAGTCTATTCCTCTGAGCGAGGAAAAGATCCCCGTTCACTACGACAACGCATCCTCATCATCCGATAGCGAGGGGTTCATCAACACTCCCTCATCAACAAGCTCTTCTGCCTCTTCTGCCTATCCAAACATGGAAGGAACTGATGAACCGAGCTTTAGCGACAGCATGCCAGACAAAGCAGCCAATTCTCCACAAGTACGAGAATGGATCCGAAGATGGTTCACGCAACGCTTCATCCATCAACGTTACTTTAACCGCACGATTGAAAAACTCCACTGGACCGGAAAAGACATCCACAATGAATCAAAGGAAAATTTGGAGGGCGATCTCACGACCTTGGGGTTCGAGCTGTATGCACGAAGTCTCGCACTTGACATTATCGAAGCACGTCGAGGCGACATTCTCAGCGAAGGCACTTCCAGACCAATGGAACCGAAGGAGGTCTTGCAGCACGTCAAGCAGTTCATCGAGAAGAAGTTTGAGGAGATGAATAAGGAGAATGTCAATGAACATGGCTACGACCTTGATATCCTACGTTATTTCATCTTGTTCTCCCTTCTTATTTTGGTTAGGATCAGTGTGGTTTGGAAATCATTATACTTCACTTTTCTCTTGGCTGGCTGCTTTCTGTTTTTGAAGCAAGTTGGTAAGTCTTTGAAGAAGGCTGCTTTTGCGATTGAGGACAAGCGTCGAATCGATGCATATGGTACGTCGAATCAGCAATTCAGTCATTTGGCACGCTCTGCAATCAAGATGGAAGAGGATCTAGACACTACTACCGAGCAATCCCCTTCAGTGGAGGATAAGGAGAATAAGCGGGAAGAGATGTCAGATTTCTTCGGAAACGAGCTCGATTGGAAGAAGAAGTTTTTAGGCATTTGGAAGATCTGGTTTCTTCTCGAAATCTTTTGCTACTTCTTGGATTGGCAATTTACTCGAACCATCAGTGTGTTTGGGGCTACGTGCTTGTTTTGTATGTCGAATGAGGGGATTTACTTGATGGTCTCACACTTGGAGGCTCGTAAGGAAATGCTGCTCGAGAACGAGGGTAAGGGGGGTGGGACCTAGGGTGATCCGAAATCTAAGTGATATTGTTGAGAGGGACGGGGACTTGCATCTAGAGTTTGGGATGTACTGAAGAAGTGCGGCGGACAAACTATTTGTGGTTATTTAAGGGAACGTCAGGTTCGTATACTGGCACAGATCATTAGACAAGGTAACTCAAACAATACACTTTTATTTTATTTGAAAGCAAGCAGAATACGATTGTTCTTACTCCAAAAGAATTGAAATCATATAAAGTCTACCCTAACTCTGTATCAGAAAACTCCTCACGGAATTTGCTGCTCCTCGACTCGCTCTTTTCAATATTGGGGAAGGTGGGAATGTCCCTTTCTAAATCCGCTTGAGGACTAATAGCTTCATCAATGCCTGAAGTCTGGGTGCAGACCTGAACTGTAGTCGTACTCAAATGGATACCACTCCCAATATAGCCTCGGGAACTGGCGTTCAAAAGGTCTCCTTCACTGTAACTTCTCATCCAGTGGCCTGGTTGTTTGAATGCACTAGTTCCGAAAAGCTGGCTATTCCCCCGAATCTTAGTAGTGACGTTGAATCCCCTCTCACTATCATCATCAAAACCCCCCTCATACCACGCTCTTATTCTTTCCGATCGTCCACGCATATTATCCCGCTTTTCAGACACCTCCTGCGATCCAGAATAACCAGTTTGGTGACCGGGAGTAAACTTCTTCATACCCGGCACCTTCTCTTCAAGCAAAGGCCAAATGAGCGGAATGTTCGCCACATAAATTGCCACGGAGCTCTCCCTCATGTACCAGAGCATATAAGTCGGCTGATAGATATGTTCAAAATTGAAAACCGTCCCCAATATCGTACCAACGATGACGAAAATGCCTAGTCCAAAGATCCCAGATAAGACTAATCTGTGACGCCAGGGAACTTTGAGACGAGTGATGAGAGGAAGTGGGATGAGGAGAATCAGGGAGGCGGAAGAGATGTTGAAGCATCCTTGGACAATGGCGTAGTACTTGAGTGTTGCGCATTGAGAACTCGGTGGTGGCATGGCCCAGTATCCGCTAAAGGGTTGACATGCTGCGAAGAAGGCAATTTGAGTTCCCACCCAGCCTAAGAGAACGTAAACTGAAAGGCAGGTGACCAGACGTTGTCTGTAGAGGCCGAGGGGGAGGCGGGTATATAGTATGAGCATACAAGCTTTTACGCAGTATATGACGTTTAGCATTGCCTGCGAGATAGTTAAGCTGGATGGAAATTGGAAAAGATCAGCTGAAAATAAGAAAAGAAAACATATCTACCTGCTCAGATACCACAACAAGTTTGGACCCCTGAATCCGTTCTTTGATATCCTCGGGGGTGAAGCTGTCGAATTGTTCCGGTGGATAAAGATTGCTGCCTCCTAATCCAAATGTGATATTGAGGCAGACAACGAGTACAGTAAAGGAACACTAGAGCACCGAAATACCGCATTAGTGGCATTTCAAATGAGCATATCTCTAAAACAGAAAAACAAGCTTACGCCGGCCAAAATCATAACATAATCATCTATTTGCAAATGTCGAATTCCAAGTCGATGGATTCGTGCATACCTGAAAACAATATCAGTACGTGAACAAAAAGGTGGGCTGCGCATTGGAGAGGCGGTACGCTCACATCCTAAGGAGAATCATAAGTATACCCACTCCGTATAAACTCCATGATTCAACTGCTAGCTTACTAACAAAACTTGAGTCGACGTTACCCATCTTCCTCGAAGAAGTGGGTTTAAAACATGATAGAAAAATAAAGGCAGTTAGAAAGCAGCAAGCTGTCGACGACAGATAAGATGCGAAAACAAGAGATTACACATGTTAGAAGAATTTTGATCACATGATCTATCAGCTCTGAGATATGATGAATCATATACTGTCCGACCGTTATAAGTCGTTTACTTTCAGCTTCCCACAGAAAGTGGTAATATGTAGTGTTGGAAGTAACATCTCTCTGCAACTTATAGCGACTATACATCTTTTTGTAGAACTACATCTCATTTTCACCTCTGTGTTATCAGGGATATGAGATAGTCCAGATTCTAGGTACAGTTTCTTCCTTTGAACTTACACTTGATCTCAATGGATGTCGTTCAGCTCAGAGGGGCTGAAGGAGGCGAATGCGAGCTGAATGGCCAATCAACTTGACTCGCTAGCTGAACCAGTACGAATACGATCCCACCCGTTAAGAAACCTCAACCCCCTATGCCAAGGCCTGTAATAGAGAAGAAGAATGACAATAAGTATCCGCGTTGCGCAAAGCCGTTATAAGAGTTCATCACCATTTTAGATTGAGGGAATCAAAATATTTACTGTAGCTTTCGAAGAAGACAATTAGAATAATTAAACCCAAAGATTAAAGTCAATTACTAACTTAACCTAAAAATGTAGAACAATGAGAGATAGATTTAAATCTCTAATAGCCACTTCGTAAAAGTTCAGAGGAGATCAAGTCTGAACTCCTACAGTAAGAACAACTCGACATCACCTATCACGTTCAGCATTAAAGTCTTCAATACGCAGCATGAACAGGTAGAAACTCACAATCATCATTAGCATCGAACCTTTCAATTTTTCGCTGCAGTCCTCCCGCTCTTTTAGATACTTCAATCACCCTCCCTTTTTCGCTTATCTATCCGCCCAAATCTTCCTCACTAACGAACATGCCAATCGGCGGTGATGTGAAGTCTGGTAAAGGATCCGAATAAGAGTCCGTTTGTCGATAAACCGGCATCTCTTGAATATGTCGTTGGGAAATTGTGTTCAGAGATCCTATCATCACAGTACCTGGCTGGCTTGTATTACTGAGAAGTGGCGGATAATACTGCATCTCGCGAACGAGGCACGAGTCAGGGAGATAGATGCTATTTTTTGGGACTTCGGCTGGCAGAATTTGTCGGTCCTTTGTATCTGGATGCTTTCTTACTACTCCTGTGGTTGAATAAATAGGCGAGAAGAGTTCAATCTTAATCACACGAAGGCGATTGCGACTGAAGGTTGCGAACAAGTGCGTAGGTGTCCATGTCAATGAGAGGGGTATTTGGGTAGTTGGGATAGATTCAAAGGTTCCTAGCTGAACTTCGGTGCTATGTATCAAATGCGGTGGACTGCGTGATGTCTTATGCTCCGATGGCCTATGTGTCGTGACTAGCAGAGACATGATTTAAAGAGCTTCGAGAGAAGGAGTGTTTTCACCTTTGCCAGAAGCACGCTTCTTCTTTCTGTTCGCTTTCTGAAACGCTTTTCTATCCTCTGGAGAGAAACGAACTTCTGCTTCCAGAGAGGCAAAGTGCAGATATTTGCCGTCACCAGAATAGCTTGGTTTGACTAACAAATCCCTTGCTATGGTACTATCAGCATTTGGAGTTTTCATCGAAAGGAATAAAAAGTTTACCTCGAGAAATTGTGGGCTTAAATCCTCGAGTAAAGTACGAGTTGGTCACAAAACCAGCAAAAAGAATTTTGCCTCCAGAAAGTGGCCAAACAACTAGTGGTTGAGTGGGATGAATGGCTGGCGGAGAAAACTTCAACGTCACTGACAACTGGTGATTGTGGAGGAAAATCTGCTTTGGTGGAGTTTGGTAGACATCAAATACTGTGATCATTCCACGCTCCGTCGAGGATTTTCGGAGGAGATTTTTCGCCGTAGTAACGTATATATCGGAATCATTATCATCAGAGTCCCCAAACAGAGCCAATTCTCCCGTAGTATTTCTACCGTAACGCGGCTCTTCTTCAGACGTCGGTCGATCACCTGGAACTGTTAGTAGGGTAGAGATATCGATTCACGTGATTTAAATAGAGATGTTGACTTACTCGTCCCTTCATCGCCACTATCAGAGTCTGTGCTCGAGTTGGAGTTATTCGAAGAGCCTTCTGACGAAGACTTTGGCGGCTCAGAGGCAGGATTATCTTCATTCTCAACTTGGAATCCAAGCTTTTCGAGGTCGCTTGACGCATCTGTCTAATCTTCATCACCGGTATCTATTTCTGGTTCTTCAGAAGAAGATTTTGATGTAGGAGAAGAACTGTCCGGATCCGAGTTGCTCTCGTTTGGCACATCAGTAAATGCTTTCTTGGTTGTCGTCTCTTCAGCATTTTCCTCCTAGATTGGAAGCTCAACATCCCATTGAAAGTCGCTCTCCTCAGATTGGACTTCAGTTGCCTCTTGATGATCGTGATTTGCTGGAGGTTCGTCGATGGATGAGATTTTCGGGGTTCTCGTTCTAGACACAAGAACTACGTACTTACCACGAACCAAAAAGTCTTCAAGGTACCAGGGTGTGTACCTTCGAGATGTGAGTCCGCACACCTAGTGCTCGAGAAGGACAATCGACGTCGTATCAGATTGCTGCGGCTGCAGGTAGGAGATGCTGGAGATTGTAACCGGGGCTTACCAACTTCCTCTTTTTTGAGTTTTTTGAACGGGCCCCAGAAAGTCAGATAGATTGTGCTGAAGAAATAGACTGGCGTTTCTGCAACCTTGTTCTTCCGAGATTTTTAGATAGATATGAATTCTCAACTCGCCTCACACAGCGTCCGTAAACCACTCTCAGCATTCTGGTGCAGCATTCGGTGAATGAATCGATCTAGGAATAGGTCCAGATGGCATATTGGTAAGTTAATGAACCTTGGCAAGGCTATTGTTGATATAATAAAGGGAGAGTCTCCGGCGATTATCGTATCAGAAATATAGTAACGCCAGTAAAGTTCTGGAGAAATAGGCTCTAAGATTTACGTTACTTTTGATTTGATTGAATTTTTTCTCTCGCTCTTATTCTAATAAGAACTCGTTACTACAATTCCGCTTCCATTTGAACGTACTTAAAATATGATCTGTATCCAACGATCTACCCACCACCTGTTTACTTCTTAACCAGTTCAATAACAACCATATAAACATAAGTCCTCACCTCAAGACTATTAATCCTATACCCCCCAAAGATCTCCGGATTCCTCCCAATAGTATGAAGCCACGAATACGTAGGATCCGTCCCAACCACCAGCTTAAACATTTCCCCCTCTACACCCGGGGCGTCCGCGCGCAAAGTGAATTTATCATTCCGGGCCTTTCCCATTTTAGCGCACGCCGTATCCAACGCCACATGCGCCTCTTGATTTATGACATTATCACAAACCAAAAAGTACTTTTCCGGCGCGCTATCGAGCATCTTCGTTTGCTTGGCCGCAATATAGACGAGCTGAGCCGTGGGGACGGCTTTGGCGGCGACTTCTTGAGGCGGAAGAGCAACGTCTTTGAGTGTCTGGGGATCCACGACGTGGACATTGTTCTTGATTGCATAGCGATTCGCGTCGTTGGATGCGAATCGCGAGTGAGCAATGATACACACAACATCCTTGCCGTGTTTGGTTGATCTCGCAATGCTGAGATTCACGATCCAGGCTTTCATGTAGCCCTTGGAGTGGACCCAGACGCCCTTCCAGCCATTATCGTCCTCGAATCCGTATTTTTGGAAGAAAGACATCCATGGGACGTCTTCTCCGACACCATCGTTTCTCCTCCATTGGACGGCATTCAGGTTCGTGACGACGTAGTTATTCCGTAACTGAGGGAGGAAATCTTGGCTTTGCTGTGGAGCAGCGACTAGTGCAAGACCTCTTTTTCCTCGCTCTATTAAATACTCGATTGGTCTCGCGTCCTCCTGTTTGTCAACCCTACTGATCCAAGTGGGGACAACCTCAATAGCACAGGAGTCAGGATCAATATTTGGGGGGGCTTCGCAGACTTGGATTTCAGTTGTTTGGACAGGTTCGCAGTTTGCCTCTTTGTCGTCGTCGTCGTCGTCATCGTCGTCAGAATTCATGAAATTCCCCTTGCAGAAATGTTGGCCTCTTCGCGTGATAGAGCTGAGCTTGTAGGATGCTTCATCTCTAGGACTAGCTCGGAGAACATTTTTATACTGAGCGCTTCTGATTTCAATTGGTAAAGGTGAAGCATCAGAGCTAGAAAGTGCCCTGCTAAAAGCTGCTGGAAAAGCACCCAGGAGAAGAAGAAAAGTCCGACGCATGGTGAAGAAAGACTTCACAAAACGAAATGTTTTGGTGTCCTCGAGAATCTTGTGAATGATGTAGTTGAGCGGGTAAGATACCGCGTGTGATATAGGAGGTAAAAAGAAGGTTAAGAATATGATCCGCAAATCCTATATAGATTGCAAATCCTATTTATATTGCTTCTAGATTGTTGCATAATTGCTCGTTCGTGTTCTACTGCATTACACGGCTATCCCCGCATAACTTCCAAATCATCGTCGGACGATCACACCAGAAAGAGTTCGATTGTGAAATGTGATTTTGATTTTATTGTACCAAGTGTCCCGAAGAACGTCTTCAAACTGCTTATATCTAATATTTATACACCTTCCAAGTTTGAGGTTCACGCTACCACTACACCCGAAAGGTTGTTGATTAAACGAATCCAGAACCTTCGGGACTAGGTACAAGTAGCGCAGTGCTATAGATAATTAATCGCTCTACCTATAATCCGGTATCTCCAAAATTTACAAACTTCCAGCAAAAGAATGTATAAAAGTACCCGGAAAACTCCTCAAAAATAACCCAAAAGCATAAATATTCAATGCTATAATCTAAATATAATTCTACGAGCGAGTACAGAAAAAAACTCGCTACAAGGATACGGTCGGGCCCGGATATAACTAAGGATATAAACGAGGATATCCTTCTAGCGGGGATCCTTGCAGCGAGTCTTTCCTGTAGTAAATTTAGGCTACGTCACGCTTTTAGTGTTGAAGCGGGGGGTTCCTAGAACCTTGGCACTAGAGATCTTAGTCTGATTCTATTGTAGCTGATAGTTAGTGCGTCTTTCTACCGCGCTGTCTGGTGCTGTTGCTTGTAGTTAGTAGAGCGAGACAACGTACGTACTTACTTTTCCTAACCCCAAGCGACAGCGCAGAGAAAAGACGTACTAATTATTAAAACACTTTCTACTCCGTAAATCAAAATACAACCATCCCTATCCCCATCCCCATCTCCCTTCCCCCCACCAAAAGAAACCCTCCACTCGAGAAAAAAAAAAAAAAAACAAAAAAATATATCAATGCAACTGCCGTGAATCGAACACGAACCTCCACCTAACATTGCCTATTATTAACAAGCTTGGAAGGGTGGAATCCTAACCATTGGACCACAGAAGCGTTTTTTTTCGTATCCTTTTTTCTTTGGATGTGTGCCGAGTCCTTATTCATTCCTATGTAGCTTTTGCATAAGCGAGTGGGGTAGATCATGTGGTGGGTTTTGTGGCTTGGCTTGGCTTTGTGCAGGTGAGGGGTAGTTAAGAGGCAGGGATGGGCTATTTTTAGGTGTTTGGTTTGGTGGGGGATAAATTGGAACGATCTTTAGGTGGACGAAGTGGAGGGGTTTCTAAGTGTTAGCTAGATGTCTGCGGGATCTGGCTTTTACTGTATAGTACTGTACAGTTCGCAAAAGTAGTAAGGATCTAGGGTATTTTGCAAGGTATTTGGTATGTGAATTACTTATTCCCACAGTTTCTAGGGTCGCGAAATATCTTGCTACTTTGGCGAAGGGGTTATATGTGAAGGGGGGCTGAGTTCGAGTGCCTCGCGTAGTTTAAATACTTACCCACCTATCTAGGTAGTTTTCAGCTGGGCTAGAGAGGAATATCATCATACCTACTGATGTAGGTAGTAAGCCAAGGGACTTTCACCGGCTGCCTAAAAAATGTAATACGACTTTCTATCATCCTTATTACCACTACACCCCTCAAAATTCCAACATATCCCAGATACATATAACTTCCAAACCAAACAACGACTTCCCTCTCCCAACTCACAAATGCAACAAGAGCACCCACCATTCAAAAAATACTATATACCTAGCCTAAATACTCTCGCGCATCTTCCACGCGTAATACTCGGGCCTCAAAAACCCCGGGCCATCTTTTAAGGTTGCGGATGATGGCTTGGGCTAGGTAAGATAAGCTGAATGGTGGAGATGGACGGGATGGATAATGATCAATCTCACCCACCCCACCTGAGGGAGAGAACCTTGAAGGAGGGGTAGTGGTAGCTTAGCTTACCCCTCCAGGTTGACCCTTTCTTTTGACAACGTTTTGGTTCCCGGAGGGTTTATTTGATAGAGAGTGTTGTAGAGTAGAGGGACTACGTATACACTATCTTATCACTATTCTTATTCTTATTCTTATCCTATCCAATCCCCACACAAACCCCCAAGAAAAGAACTCTCGCCTCACGCAGAAATCAAAACACCTCGCCTTCCATTCCGATTGTGGAAAGACAAGATGGCGATGAACGTCGCGGGCAAGACAGCCATAATCACAGGCGCAGGATCAGGGATCAACTTCGCATACGCAAAGTTATTGCTGAGCAAAGGATGTAATGTCCTCGTCGCAGATCTGGCATTACGACCCGAGGCAGCGGAGGAGTTTGAGCGGTATCCGTTGAGTGAGGGGGGTGCGAGAGTGGTGTTCCAGAGAACAGATGTCGCGGATTGGAAGCAGTTGGAGAAGATGTTTGAGGTTGCTGTTGAGGAGTTTGGGGGTGTGGATGTTGTTTGTCCTGGGGCGGGGGTTTATGAACCTGTAAGTTATCTTTTTCTTTTTTGTTTATAGAAGATGTATGAGGAAGAGGAAGAGGAAGAGGAAGGTACTTGTAGAGGATGGTAGAAGGAGAGGGGATGCAATGCTAATGGATGATTTCAGCTGTGGTCAAATTTCTGGTACGCACCTGGAACCGCACTATCGAAAGACGACCCCGCAGCATCTCGATACGCCCTCGTCGATATCAACATCACCCACCCCATCCGCGTAACCCAAATGGCCATCGCGCACTTCCTCTCGCAGAAGAAATCCGGCACCGTGGTCCACGTAACCTCCATCGGCGGCCAATGCCCATACTTCCCCACGCCCATCTACGTCGCATCCAAACACGCCATCAACGGGCTCGTTCGGTCGCTCGCACCGCTCGAATCACCACCGGCACATATCCCCAAGATCAGAGTGAATGCCGTGGCGCCGGCGAGGATCCTGACGCCGTTGTGGACGGATAATCCTGAGAAGATGAAGATGGTGGGGAAGGAGGGGAATTGGGTGATGCCGGAGGGTGTGGCGCAGGTGATGTTGGATTTGGTACAGAAGGAGGAGTATGTTGGGGGGAGTATTGTGGAGATTGGGAATCATGTTAGGATGGTGAGTGCTTTTGATGATGCGGGACCACAGGGTCATGGGAATGGGCTGAGTCATGATGAGAATTATGATGAAGAGATTTGGAAGAGTATGGAGGGGTTGATGGGATAGAGGATAGAAGATAGAAGATAGAAGATAGAGGGAGTACGGGATGGTTCTACCGCAGAGACCAGAACGGTGAGAAGCATACGGGCTTGCCCGGAATGGTGTAAGTTGACTCCAACAGACGGGAACAAACGGGATGTTTTTTTCGATATCACAACTTCATCCTTACATACATAGAAAGAAAGTAAAACTAGATTTTGAATAGACTACTGCAAGCCATATGTGGAGTCTGAGTCGTGTAGGGATTGTGTTTTAGAGGGAGAGAAAAAGAAGAAGTATACAAATATCCATCCCTTCGACCGAAGAGACGACCGAAGAGATTTTCGAGAACAACTAAAAGACGGACAACTTGAAGAAACACAACTTCTCCATAACATATACGTCTACTATATATAGACCATACCCCATCAGTTCATCCGTCTGCCAGAAGCCAGTCATACTCCGTACATCATCAGATGGTACTTGGCACGAACTGCTCTGCCACCAACGATTCCCTGTCCAAATTTTGGAGTCGTTCAAGGCTGTTTCAAGCGTCGTATTCTTCTGCACCTCAGTTGAACCCACGAATCAAACTCCTTCGGCGCTTTTTAGGATGCACAACTGTGCGCCTCCGAACTCTCTTCTAGGCGCGGGTTGTGGCTGCGATAAGCATCCCACCTTGATTTTGGCAGTGCAGTAGTGCAGTACGGAGTAAGTAGTGCAGTGCATCCCGGCATGCATCAAGATAGGCGTTTGCGGCACAGGGAATCAGGATCCTCTTCATTCAGAGACAAACTGCATCATGCTGGATACTTTGGCATGGCGGTATCGTTGGTGGGGTGATTGAAGAGCGGTGGGAATTGGCTTTGGGAGATGGAGTAAACATACGAGTAAGTAGAAATGCGATCGACCTAATCTATAGGTATCTGGAGACAGCTGGGTTGCGTGAATATATTCCTCGCAGTGATTCATGTTGATGCTGCCTTCTCTCTTCCAATCATTTAGAGCAGATAGTGTTGTATCAGCTTAATCCTGGGCCACACCTCACCTACCCTTGTGCCGCAGAACCAAATCCAGATCATTTTGATTGCGACACCGACTCACTCACTTTCTCCCTCTCCCTCCTCCTCCTTCCCTTCCTCCACTCCATCACTACCGATAGTCCCTCGTTTGGAGCAGGCACCTAGGATCTACTTGTGGGTTGTGGAATAATCCAGAAACAATCGCTATCGACTATCGACCTGGCATCGTCACATCAGGCCCCACGATCGTTCCTTCCGCAGACACTGCACTGTCACCGTCACTCGCTACGTACCCCGAAAGGCACAGCTACAGGGTCAAAGGAAAGAGAAGAAAATTCTACGACATCATCGCGACGGAGATTTGCAATTTCCAAATACAATCGTTCAATTGCCTTACCACCACCACCTAATTTCTATCTCCCCGCTCATCTCGCTGCACAATCTTTGCATCGTCAATAATTCCCTTTGAAAGGCTTCTCACGATGTTTGCGAAATCCCTGGTTGCCGCGACGCTGTTGGCAAGCTATGCGATTGGCGCATCAGCAATTAATACCATTGAAGCTGTTGGCGCAAAGTTCTTTTACAGCAATGGCACTCAATTCTTCATCAAAGGTCTGTTTCTTTCCCAAACATTGGTCAAGTCAACAATCTAATCTTTTCTACAGGCATTGCATATCAACTCACCGAACACGATCCCCTAATCAACACCGAACAATGCCAGCGCGACGCTGACTTGATGAAGACGCTGGGCGCTAATACAATCCGTGTCTATCATGTTGACCCCAGAGGAGACCATAGTGGATGTATGACTGCATTTGCAAATGCTGGAATCTACCTTTTGGTCGATCTGGATACCTTCAACACCCAAATCAACCCTGTAAGGACCTACCTCAAAACCCGGTAAACCTTAACTGATAACCTTATAGACCGTCGCATCTTGGAACCAAACTCAATTCGATGCATACGCCAAAGTCATGGATGCTTTCGCAAAATATGAAAACACTCTAGGCTACTTTGTTGGCAACGAAGTCATCGCCTTGAACAATCAATCTCTCGCTGCCCCATATGTCAAAGCTGCTGCTCGAGATCTCAAGGCTTACCGAGACCGTAAAGGATACAGAAAGTTTCCGGTCGGTTACAGTGCCGCGGATATTGCAGAGTTGAGACCCATGCTTCAAAACTATCTAGCTTGCGGTACCAATGCGTCCGAGAGCATCGACATGTTTGGTTTGAATGCCTACGAATGGTGTGGTGACAACACTCTCCAAACTTCCGGATATTCTACTCTCAACACCTACGCTGAGACCTACAATGTGCCCATCTTCTTTTCTGAAACGGGTTGCAATACTAACAAGCCTCGTACTTTCGCTGATCAAAGCGCGATTTTGGGCCCTGACATGGATTCTCTCTGGTCTGGTGCCATTATCTATGAGTGGATTGAGGAGGCAAACAACTATGGTCTTATTTCATATGGTCCTAATGTTTCCGCTACTGTCACTGCATCAAATATTCAAGGGGGTTACTCACGAGGAGGTACTCCAACGCCTGTCGCTCCAGATTTCGCAAACCTTCAAAATCAATGGAAGACTCTCAACCCTACTGGAATTGCTTCTTCCGACTACAAACCAGCCTTGACCCCTCCACCTTGCCCAGCATCCACTCCTAATGGATGGTTGGTTGACGGAAATGTCAAGCTTCCAAGTGTTGGTCAGACTCAAGAGACTGGATCACCAACTGCTGCTGCTCCATCCACACCTACTGGAACTGCCGCCTCACCCAGCAGTACCAAGGGCGGAGCGAATGGAGGAAAAGAGATAACTGGCATGGGACTGGGCTTAGTCACCGTCATGCTTGGGTTCATGTACTGGTTGTAACAGTACGGTATGTGGACTTTGTTGTATATAGATGCGGAAAGAGTCCTCCGAGAATGCGGACTTGAGTATACGATAGTACGAAGGCGTTTTGAAGGGATTTTTACAGCACGATTCATTGATTGAGCGCATGATAAACGAAGCGCGGCGTTTTGGTGTTTCCCCCCCGATACATACGTCATGGGGATTTATTTTTGGCATTTTCATCTGAGGGAAAGGGTGGGGGTATAATGTCATCTTCTCTCTCTGTCTAACGCTACATTTATATGTAGATCAGATTGTGGAGATTGCAGATGGTCTAATTATGTTGACAGATGAAGGATGAAGGTACCAAACGAAAATGAGGATTGCTCACCCTGTGGGTTGGCAGTAGGAATATAATAATAGAATTTTTATTTGAAGGTTGTGTCTTGATGGTTGTGTCTTGATATGTGCTTATTGTGATGGATTGATATGTGAGTGGACTTCACCTTTTTGTTTTGACGACTTCCTAGTAAGAATTGACGCTTGGTTGGCTGACTTTAAGTCGCTGTATATAGACTGCATATAGACTGACATCAATTTTCTGGAGACCTCCACGTTGTTGCGAACAGTTGTACGCTGTCTGGCTGGTCTTTAGGAGTGCAGTGCGTTGAAATGTCTAGCTGCTTCACTGTTTACTTTTAGTGAGATAGTTCATCGGAATTAAAGGGGTAGCGTGGGTAGCTCGCTAAACTCCGAAAATATTCACATTCAGTTTTTCGCCAAAGGTGAGATGATCTTTTAGCCTAGAGCAACATCTTTGGACTTTCGTCTGACAGAGAGATGGAAGAGGAAGGTCCACTGGGGTTAAGGTCGCAATGTCTGGAAGACTGCAAGTGCTGGGACTGGTCTGAGGGAGTTACTGGGTCTACCTCATTTGGGTTTCTCGTTTCTCGGTGCTTTCACTTTCTTTGAGTACTTCACCACTGTCGCCACGTCGTATATAGCTTCACTATTTCGACTGCCGTCACTCCTCCCAACGTGGCAACTCGGGGCAACTCAGAGCGACAAAGGGAGCTATTTCTTCGTTGCTCCCCCAGCCCCAGATCTAAAACTTACCACCACCACCACTGCCTGAACCTTTCCCCCTCTTCCACAATGCCAATTTGAGTCCAGCTCTCTCTATGATATACGTGACGCGATTGTGTAAGGAATAAAGTAAGTCGATCAATGGAGTCATTCATCAATTCGCTAATGCCACTTACAGACGCGTTCACTTCCCGCTCCTGCCTCCACCTCCAACACTTCAAAGTCTTGTCTTTCCACTCAATGGATTTTTAGAGATCTTCTTCTGTCGCAACCATGATGCAACTAGCATCAGCCTTCGAGGACCCCCCTCATCCCTCAACCTTACCACCAAAGGTATTCCCCAAAGCAATCCCATGGCCCAATCACATCCCCATCCGCCATCGCCCATGGACCGCTCAACTCGAAGATCTCGACGCAAAGAACCCCAATCCGCCCAAGCCCGATCTTGACGACTTCAAGGAATGGCGTCTTTCCCATCGGGTCCTTGAGTACGAAAGGTTCAGGGAGTCGCGAGGACCATACTGCGAACTCGCCAGCCAGCGACTCCAAGCTGTGGTTGGCCTCCGCAATGATTACGAGTTCCTCCTTCCCAAGGTCGTTAATGGGACACCTGGCACGCCCAGTTCCGCGCGTCACGTCTCGGGGCCGGTGATGACGCCGTCACTGAGACGGGTGTTGGATAGTGAGGTTTCGATGGGTGGGACGTCGAGGAAGCGCGCGAGGACTGGTACGCAGAGGGATCCGCGTCTTTCGGGGTCGTTTGGGAGTCCGGGGATTGATAAGGAGAGGTTTGAGGATGGGTCGATGAGGAGTCCGGAGTTGGAGGGGTTTGAGGTGGATCGTGAGACAGGGGACGGGTTGAGGGATTATATGTTGAATATGGGACGGAAGCATGGGATGAGGAGGGTGGTTTGTGATGGGTTTTCGTTTTTTGATTTTACGCCTTCGATGAAGGGGGGGCTGGAGAGGATGCAGTTGTTGATGCATTTGATTAAGCAGGAGGGGTATCAGGTTGAGGTTTATGAGATTGATATGTAAGTTCCTCTCCCCTTCTCATGTTCCTTATCCACTTCTCAAATTTGAAGTTATACTAATAGGATTCAAGACCTACTACTTATACCAACGATGCCAATGGAGAGAAGACTACTATCAACGTTACCTGGATCTGGTTCTACATCGCCCACACTCTCATCGACATCCCCTCCAACGGCGTCCAACCACCACTAGA